>JAHZNE010007985.1:0-23350 GCA_027744055.1 Callyntrura sp. NNG-2020 | reverse complement strand
TGCATATTTTATGCCTTTTTTCAATCATAAATAGTTGCATATTTCCTGATTTTAGCGACATATAAGTTTATAGTCTAGTCATGACTGTTAGATTGATTTGTGCCATGTAATTGGTTATACTACTATATATTTTATAAGAAGTGTCAATAAGATGCAAACCGGAATCCAGAAGGGTCCGTTCCAAACACTACACACGTCAAGTACTACACATTATATTGTTACATAAGCTTAGGTATTATTAATTTAATTATTAACATACAAGATATAATCTTCCAGAACAACTCAACATGAATGAAGATTATGTCGATGCTCGTTCTTCCGTCCAATTGACCTTTGTGATTGGTCATTTTTGTTTTTCCTGTTGGTTGTGATGTGCTCTTTATTTACAAGGAAACTAACTATACTGTCCTGCCGTACCTACGTACCTGCGCACGAACATGTATTTCCCAAAGTGTGTGCGCAGTTCAAGTTCAACCGAACTATATAATGTGTAATATCGTACTCATGCTTCCATACTGTTCCACTAATGCAGTATTTGATGACTTTTTTCACTTTGAATTTATGATTTTTACGATCTAACATCTACTGTTTCTAATCATATGGTACCTGATTTTTAGCAATAAATGACTAAAACACAAAATGTTGAAGGCAAAACATTGAAGTTATATATACATAATATGACACTAAAATTTTACCCACAGCCAGTTTCTTTTAACTCCGCACACAAAACAACAGTTTCTTGGTTTTATTAGTTTAATTTCATCGATTATTGGTTAATTACGAGAAAATAATATGGGGAATATTGGAAAAGTTTACGGTGTATTCCTAACAAAGGACAAAAAAATAGAATGGAGAGAAGTATGTATTACCGAATAATATTTTTATCATAAAGTCAACAACCTAAAACGTAGTCATATTCAAAAATAATTTTCCATAATTCAACAATAGAAAAAAACTGATGATAGCGTGTATTATTGTGTGCGCATTATGTATCCTATGTATGTACGACAACAACTGATAATGTCATGAGAAGAAACAAACTTTTATCCATTGGCTTTGACTTGCGCTTCCAAAAGTATAAACTAGAAAACAAGTCGAAAATTGAAACTGACGTAATTTGAAAAAAAGCGGGATTCTGCCGATTTTATGTTTTTGAAACTCAGTCACAATTACTGCATAATAATTTATATAAGCAATTCATCATCGATTAGTGTAATGCAATTTGTTCATCAGAAGTACCTACATTACGTAAAGGTATGAATGGTATGATGCAAAGCTATGATATTGGTATAGCGCAATTTTGCAATTAGAATTTGACTTCACGTACAATTTTTGCTACTGGGTATAAAATGGGTATAAATACAATGTAAACGGAACGCGAAGTGGGGAAAGAGAATTGTTTATGGTGTCCGTTTTTATTATTTTAAGTTGGCGTTTAAAGCGTTTTCGATTATTTTAACCATAATAATTCTTCGTTGGTGGCTAGGTCCCCTGTCTAAAACGTCTCAATTACAAGGTGTCCTAATAAATGTTCCTCATTGGCCTCCCACTTGAAAAGTTTACAGACAAAAAGCCCCATACTGGAAGATCACTTACAAGACGACTTACAAGATCCCAAATAAAAAGACATTTTGGAAAAAGGTTCCCAACTAAGGGACTCCAGCCCCAAACACCTCGATTGGAAGACGCTTACACGAAAAGGTCACCATCCACTCAAAGACAGAGACTGAAAAGATCATTCGTCTGATAATGTCTCCGTTCTAAAAAAAAAGGTCCCCAGTAAGACAACCCTGTCTGAAACGACCAGACAGAAACTCTTTGGAATATCCGTCTTTGGAATATTTTAGCAAAAACTCAAAAGAATCACTGAAAATCGTTTGTCCAGGTACAGTTTTTGGAACTAGATTGAAGACACTGGCCCCAGTCTGAATCCGACACAGTCGGATACTTTGACAACCCCCGCCCTGGAATCCTAGTTCCACCAAAAAATGCATATAATGTAGCTATTTAACTACCACTATTACAAAATTCAGTGTCTAATAAACTTGTATCCCCCCGGGCTCAGACCGGGGTACGTCACTGATTGAAGACTTGTATGATTGTCCATAAATTGAAAAGTTTCATGAGATACTAAAATGACTGACTCCTGGTCCCCGAGTCAACCTCTCATTAATAATAATAATAAAAATACGTACCTAAAAATTAATTCTCTTTCCGCACTTTGATTTGTCACTTGTACAATGTATGCAGGATAAATTCGAAGAAAATCAAAACTTTGTGTTATTTGGAAAGATTTATCAATATGTGTTTGTTTGTTTTACTTACAGTGTTCCAAGGCAAGTTTCAAAGATAACTTTCCCCTATTGTACAGAGCGGCAGAAGAATTGGATGCCGCCGTTGGCGAAGGACTTCTTAGTGATAATGACTTAGCCATTCTTGAAAAAGGGCTATCAAGCACAATGACGGAAGAAGAAATCAAACGCTGCAAGAAAGGCCTAGAAACTACGTTGCTAATGAAAAGGGAGTTTAACGAACTAGTGCAGTCCAAACGAGCTTTTGCCAAGTTATCATCATCAGGTTTCTGCGTTACTCTATCAGGACCCGCTGAAGCTAGTGTTCTTTGTGCTGATGGAGAATTGAAACGGGGAGATGTAGGAGTGCGAAAATCGAAAACAGCTACTAAGGTACCGGAAATGCGAAGTCGGCTAAGGAAGACGCTTGAAGGTCGTCACACCGAAGTGGTCACTAGTACAAAAACTTGCACTGTCAATATTCAACAAGCTAAATTTCAAATCATTGACG
Organism: Callyntrura sp. NNG-2020; assembly: GCA_027744055.1. NCBI lineage: Eukaryota > Metazoa > Arthropoda > Collembola > Entomobryomorpha > Paronellidae > Callyntrura > Callyntrura sp. NNG-2020. The sequence continues at coordinate 20,548 of JAHZNE010007985.1, read as the reverse complement.
ACATGAAACCCAAACCACCACCTGCTCCTCCAAAGCCGCCTCCGGATAATCCCAACAAAGATTTGGATGTAGATGAGCTTGTCCAAATTATCGAAGGAACGCATATTAAGTCTAACGATCCTAATCCAAAGAAGCTTGCCAAAAAGGCTCGTCAAAAGGAAAAGAAGGAGATGGAGCGACAAAAAGTGGCAGATGAGAAGGCAAAAGAAGAGGAACACAAGAAAGCTGAAGAGCTTAGACGTATCGACGAAGAAAAGAAAAAGGAGGAGCGTGAAAAAAAGAAGCGAGAAGATGAGATACAGCGCCAAAAGGATGAAATTGCAAGGAAGCAGAAGGAGTTGGCTGAGCAGAAAAAGGAAGAACAGCGAAAGAAGCGCCAAGAGCTTGAACGTAAAAAAGCAGAGGAAAAAAAGCTAAAGAAAGACGCAAAGAAACAGCGAAGGGAACAGAGAAAGAAAGAATTGGAGATTTTGGAGGAGGAGGATCCTTCAGAAAAGAAATCAACATCAGAAAATGAGTCATTAACAAAGACTGATTATATTAACAAAGAAGGTAAACACACACCAACGATCGATGTGGTTTCTGAGAAGGAATATGGTCGTCTTAAAGTTGAGAAAGAACAGAGGAAACGGGAAGAAGAGGAGGCCAGAAGGATGGAGCAGTTACAGGCACAAGAACGTTCGCAAGCTAATAAGAAAAATAAGAAGAAGAAGAAGAAATCCAAGGCAAGTGATACGAGTCAAAACACAAGCGAACCAGCTAATTGTTTGGCCAACGACAATCCTGAAATGAAGACTGTGGCTTCTGGGCAACCTGTAGTGGAAATTCTTCCTTCTACAAGCAATGAGACCCCAGCCAGAGGTTCAGAGGAAAAGAGTAACTTGGTTACCATTAAGAAGCACATGGATAGTAGTGTCACAATTAGTATGAAAGGAAAGGAAGGCGAGAGTGATCTTGTGTACACTTTGATGAACGGCCAAGGTAACTTTTTGTTTGTAGGAATAAAAGAATATTTTTATTAATTCATGGCTGGTGTTATTTACTGGTAATATTCTAAATAAATAGTATACCCAACAAGTGTGGACGGTAAAATTCGTACAGAAGCACCTCTTCCACTGCAGCACACTACCTTTATTAAACAAGAGAATGTGAGGCCAAATCCTGTTCAGACGATTTCTAATTGCGTTAATCACTCGAGTACTGGACACATGAATAATTCGCAATCAGCAAGAACTCCAATGTATCAAGGTAACGGTAGTACTTATGAAATAATGCTGTGAGGTTTTAAAAATATTTGTTAAAAACGCATTCTACCATATTATATTATGAAACATATTTAGCCCCAGTGGGAAATGCTAATTTTAACAAAGATACTTCGTTAATGACGGAGATCGATCTATCCCAACTGAAGCTACCACCAGGCATTACGATTACCAAAGTTCCGCAACAGTTGAATGGTAACTTGTAACTTTTTCTATGATATCTTAAAAAGCACTGGCTTTACAGAATCGGGAATTTCCAAAAAATGCCTTTTTTATTTATCTCCTAATAGTCAATATTTCTGTATACGATTCAAATGTTCTGTTTTCCTATTTTCTTGAGTGCGCTTATTATTTATTATAAGTGCCAATGTATATTTTTGTTAGAATTAGAAACAGCTTTATATACCGTAATGCATTACTATAATTTTTTAAGGTAAGGTACTTACAAAATGGATTTGGAAAAACGTCTACTATAACTACTTATACCACTTATAATTCTAGGTCCCAGGTGTGATGATATCAACGGAATGCAGAATGTCGATTACCATTCAAGAAGCCATGTCAACCAATCAAGTGTTGCGGACTACCACCATAGACCTGGTTCAGTTGGAGGTACTGGTATAACTGATAATAGGCACAATTCTAGCGTAATGATTGTGGACAGCCGTTGTTCTAGCTTAGAGTCACCGGTAATCGGAGTTCGCCCAACTGATATGGTACTATAATATTTGATACGAAGTACTATCTGTAATTTTCCAGTTTCGAGATTAACAAAAATATTAATATTTTAACCCAGGTGTATGGTGCCAATGGTACAAGACCATCCTCCGAAGCGTCAGTAGCATCGGATCGTCCAAGCTCTGGTTTGGATTCATTTAGTAATAACAATGGGTCGAGCCCATTTGTATCCCGCACAGGGTTTCCGAATTCGGACATGATAAACAAAAGAGTACCCATAGCTATGTCTTCACCATTTACTACTGCATCTCGCAACGAAACACCATCTCCAGCTTGGCAAAATGACGTTCATCCAAGTAAGTTCATTGTTCAATGTTTAAATGTATAAACTGTAGGTCTTTATGTCTACATCATTTCGTTTCTTTCATAGATATGTGCGGCGTGCCTGGAATGATACATCAAAGTAATTCTTCCTCCTCAGACAGGCACGGATTTTGGTCATCAACTCCAGCGAGTCCTGTAGGGTTCCCAGCAGCTAACGCTGTATCAGAAAGCTACTTGCGCGCACAAGATCAGCAATTCATACGACCTCGACCTCAGCAGAGGAATGTATTCCCCCAGATGGGGAAAAGAACTTCCCCTTCACCTGCAATATGTACGGAGAATAATTTATTTACACGCAAAACACCTTCAACCGATTTTAAACCGATTGGAAGTGTGGTCAGTAACGCGTCTTCTCAATATAAACAAGGACCTGTCCCAGTAAATGGGTCAACTACACCTAATTTTGGTCATATTGGTTACAAGCCAGTAGTTGAGCCAGCTCATGCAAAACCAATTGATCAATGGACACCTTGGAACCCTCATCCAGACAAATTGAGCCCAGAAATAAATCCTATGCCCTCTCCACTTGCATCTCCACATGGCGAACACCCATTTTCATTAAGTAATGTCTTGAGAGAGGAGGTTAATGCGCCATGGGAGTCAACTCCGTTTGAGAAAAATGCCGGCCGCACTAACCCTTTCGGTCCCATTGGATCTAATATAACTCGCAGGCCAAACACTGTTACTAGCAATGGTATTCATGGAAAAAGTAATGAAAATTCATCTACCCCAGATGATACTACTCTCTGGGCGTACAATCGGACTTTTTAGATGTTGGCACGGAAACAGTTCCCGAATATATTTAACTGTTTGGAATAGACGACTTTATATATAAATATAGATTATATAATATTGTAATAGCTAGGGTCTTTATTTTTACATTTATCGTTAACATTAAATTATCAGTATGAAAGTAATCTTACAACGGTAATTATTATGATATGATCGTATTATTATCTGCAACTACCTATAAGTATACTACTTGTTACTGTAATATAGAGTACACATATATAATATATTCGCGTAGCTGTTATATCATATTATCATTATTATCAATGTTGGGAATATCTCTACAATCTTCATTTACAATAAAATTTATGTATTGTACAAGTATATTAATTTACCGATATCGAATGTTTCTGTATTAAATGTTGAATTTTTACTATTCGTTATTCCCTTAATTTTTTATGGTGCTTTCGCGACACGTTGTTTCCATCAACTAATGTGTTATTCGCTGTTTCCTTGAACTTCAGCATTTACGACTTATGCTGCCACCTACTCAATTATTCGTCACTGATTCAGAGATGCAAACAGAACATGAGACACAAAACCACATTTGTGTATTTGTGTTTGTTTGAAGCTTCCAAACGTACGGTTCCACAAATGTTAATGTAGTGATAAACTTTCATTCGGATTCTACATTTGAAGTTTTCAAAAGCATAGTAACACTTGAAACTACAACTAATTTTGGTATGATTTTCCTTTTCAGTATTCGATTTTGTTCCCTATTTTATTTTCAGGTGCATATTGATTTAAAATTGTTTATACGTGTAAATTCTTTCGTAACGCAGTAGCGGTGCTAACGACTTGGGATTTTAGGTGATGGGTCAAGGGATTTTCTGGGATTTTGAATTATTTTCAAATTCTCGACAAAAGAGTTTCAACGTTTCAACATAATTTTACATTGGAAGACCTCTTTTTTGGGAAATTAAGTTTTTTGGTAAGAATTATTTGTGATTTTAGGGTGTTTGTCAAAAAAAAGTTTGATTGTTTAAATTTTGGCCAGTTGGGAGTTACAGGCCTTTTTGCAAGAGTTTACACGTATGAAATTGTTCTAGCATAAAAAGAGGGCAATGACGATAACACGTCCCTGTGTGTCAGATGAGTTATTGCTCATTGCATTCCCAGTCCTAAATCATCATACATGCAAGCAACGCCGAAAAGTTCTTCGAGGGGGGACTTTCCCATATTATAATACTTCATGACCCCTCCCTCTCCCTTAATGTTAAATCTCAAAATCCAGGGGGGACATGTCCCCCCTTCTCCCGGTTACTATAGCCATGGGAGTTTTGAATTATGTCAAGTTTAACCCAGGTTGGTTGACCCCTGTGGTCTACAAGGGGTCAAGCTTTAGCTCAAAATTTACTTCAATCATTACCCCTGAAAGATGACGAGTTTTAAAGTTATTTACAACACTCAATAACCATACACCAAAAGATCAAAGATTGATCCACAGTTAAACATCAGAAGTTCCTCCGGGGTCATAATTTAATATAAAGCATCGTAAACTTTCTTTCACCGGCACCGGTTCACTTCCTGGTGTTTGTGTTTGATTTTCAGATAAATTGAATAATCCGAAAATACTTACAATACAGCAATTTGAGTTTTCGAGCATGGTACTGAAAGTTATTTTTATCAAAGTTATTTTATGAAATCTTTAGTAAAAAAAGTAACACTGCATGTTTAAATTTCACTTAAATGAACAAAAATGATAACGTTCAGACTTGATGATTTTTGCACAGTTGACGTGTCAGACCTGTAACCTCTGTAACGAATAAGAAGTATTGGAAATTCAGAAAATGTATTTTTAAATATTCTGTTATTTGTGTTTTGTAAAATCGGTGAACATTAACATATTATGCAGGCGTGGGTACCTATGTCTTGCGGAAACTGTGAGCAGAAACATAAGGGCAAGTAAGGTACGCATACCTACAGCAAAACATCTTTAAAAAGCAACTTGTGTGTGAGTCTTGTGATTGTGATTTTGGTTTTCATGTCATCATATCATATCAATGAATATTACTTTTTGCTCAAGAAGTCCCTCCGCGCATTTCTTCACGCGTGGCGAACTATAATAGGTTATTTTCCGCTTCGATGATCTTTTCAACTTCCTAGCTTCCAAGATAGCAATCTGCAAGGCCAAGCGATAAACATTCCGAGAACAAGATTTCCGTCATTGTGACTACTTCAAATGATTGCAAAGAATCAAATATTTGTTGAGTACAACGTGAAAAATGCAGCTTTACTATTGCAAGGTTGATAATGACTACTTTTTTAAAACAGCCCGGCAGTAATGACAATATTAAAGGGCCGTGGTTTTGTGGCTTTTATATTAAAATACAGAGGGTGCAAATCAAGATGCTAGTCTAGTTCCCTCTAGACGACATTAACCTATCCGTAATTTAAAAGTAGTCTTAAAAATTATGTTGTCAGACAACTGCTTTAATGTTTACTAATTTGGTGGAATAGTTTAGTTTGACTCAATGTAAAAGTACCTACATTATTCCTATATAAATATACTGAATTTTGTCCCCTTTCTCCGTCAAAGATCGAAGTTACTGTTCGGGTCCTAGAGATAGATCTTTCAGGCAATCATTGAACTCGTTTGAACCTTTGTTTAATAAATTTACAAACCCACAATTTTTTAATTCGATTTCTTTCAACTTTTAAAGTTTCTTACAATAGTTGATAGACCCCTAGTGCCGGTGGCTAATGGCCGAGGTACCTGAAACGTAGCAGGGTCGTGAGGCTTTTTTATCAACAATTTACTATTGGGTATGGGTAATAAATGATATAATAAGAGTTGGCGGAATATAATAAGAGATGGTTGCCAATTTGTTTTTTAGTCGAACTGCATAGGGAAAACGACAATCTCGAGCATCTTGTTGTGTCATCTCGAATGATTACAAAATACAAGTTTTGTCACCATTCGTTCTATTCCTAAACTCATGGGAATTTCTTATATGAGCATAACCAAACCATATCTCGTTGATGCTTTCTTCCTACAAATATTATAGAGGTTGCCGTTGTGTATAACAGTAAGCATCTGTAATAGGCAACTTTTCCTTCTCACATTTTATCTTCAATTTGTTTTATAAACCTACAATTTCAGAGAGCATATTTAAGTTCCCCTATTGCCCCTATCGGTGATAGTTAAAAAGAGAGGCACCAGTAAGCATAGACTTTTCGTGTCCACATATATAAAATCAAACTTATCGGCTATATTACATACAATAAAAGCAGGCAATATTATGAAGCTACAAATAATTGTACCTATGTAAAGTCTACATGAAAATATAATATAAATTTTGAAGTTATTTCTCCCATGTATCAGCTTTCAAAATGACCTAAAAGTTTATCCAATTTGTGTCCATTACACATTACAGTGGGTTCTTTTAGGAAACTCACGTCTAATGAGTAATCATTCTCCTATTTAATAAAAAAGATTGAAGTGACCTGTGACACTGATCATGAAAATGTGAAATTCGGCTTTGCATTACCTAATTTATACGCACCTATTAAATTAGAAAATAAGGATGATAGTTTTACAAGTAATACAATAGAGTCACGAGCACTCCTACAAAATCATTGAATATGTATAGTTCCCATTTAAAGGCACAATAATGGTACATTATACAGTCAAATTTAAAAGCAAAAATTCTATCTAGAAAATTATACTTTGGTTCTCTGCTGCAACTTATCCTCGTAATGCCAGTATTCCAAATTACCTTCTTTTTTTAGTTTTTACTAACCACACAGCTTTCAACGAAATCAATGAAAGCGCTTCATAGCGTCTCAAAGCACCCCACTTGTGAACTTACACGTTTGGCGATACTTCGTGTTTCGTATAGCTAAACGGGAATGGGACAAATTTGTCCGTTTGAGGTACTTCACTCCTAATCTTGTGAGCACAACAGAAGCTGGAGAACGCGTTAAAAGATACTATTTGGTACGTAAATCGATAAAGGTGTAGAGGAAAACTGTCGTTTTGAATTACTTCATTACTGTGTTACGTAATCACGTAAGAACCCCCACCACCGATAAACTGTTCGGGTATGTTAGGTCCAAATAAAAGGTTTACTATCAACTATCAGTGGAGATTGTATATAGACAAGGATAAACATGGTAATCGCTTATTTTTTTCGAGAGTATTGGTCAGAGACGCGTCATTATTATCATCAGTGCCCTGCCTTATACCTACATGCAAGAGAGAATCCCTAGTGTGGAGAATCGATAAATGGAAGCAGCAATTACTTTTACCACTTACACTACCCATCCTCCACTGCCACGCCATGAAAAAAGCTGCCTCCAACTACTACTACTACAAAGGCATCAAATAAATAAATTCAGGCGAAGGAATAAAAATATAAGTGCTTTTTCTGAATTTGTGTACCCAGAGATCCACATTACTGACAGACATTCGTATGGCAATGAACACAAACAAAACAGCACCAGCATAGATGCAAGCAGACAGTGTGCTTATTGGTATTTGGTGAAGAGGAATAAAGGAAAGTGCTAGTTTGGCTAAAAACCTTAGGGAATATCATCAAATGAAACAGACTTTTTCGGTCAATTTTCGCTCATTCTGATTCCCATTTGCACTTCACATTCTCCCTATTTCGCGCTTCATAAACCCATCAGAGCCAAAATATTGGCTAAAGTTCAGATAGTGGAAAACTGACCTTTTGTCGCTCTCTTCTCTTTTTTCCTAAGAGGTCTTTGCTTCCACAGAGCACTTTCACTGTATTTGCCACAATTTCACTCCATCCTCTTCTGACTCCTGATATTATGATGTATTACTTTAATATAATGTTTATGTGAAGCAGGCTCTAGAGAGAATGATAGAGAGAAGGGGAGACCGAAGTCAGTGGAAAGGTGCTTTTCCTATTATATGTCGCTTTTTTCAGCTATAAGCTTTACATTTCGGCTGTGCTTACTTTTCTCTCTTTTTAATGCAGCCCTCCTATTACCGTTTTCTTTGAAGCAGCCATCCTTTTCTCCTTTAAATACATGTACTCAAATATGTGCATATTTCACAATCGGGTTTTGTTTATACTCTATTTTTCCAAGAATCTTGTACAAGATTGGTTTAACTCTTCTTTCTTTTAGGATTTGAGTGGGCTCTTTAGTGAGTGAGTGGTTGAGTGTTAAAGTATGTGCTTTCATTTCCTTTCACCACCTCCGTCAAACCATTTTCTTCATAAATGGTAGTAGTAGTAGAGGTGCTGGTGGTAGTTGTCGTTAGTACTCAACGCTGCACCGTTTCTAGTGTCATATTTAGCATCACAAAAGTATCTTTGATGAAACCAACTTGTTTCCGCGCGCCAATGTATGTGATGTAGAAAGAAACTGCCACTGAACATTAGGTACTTTCTGTTTTCGCTTTAAGCCAATTTCATAACTCGTCGTGATGGAATTTTTAGGACTCCCAAATGCCGCAAATAACGTATAGGTTGAGAAAAGTCAACAGTAAACAAGTCCAAGAAACTTTAGTTATAATGATATGATATATAATATGTGAACCGTAAGGTTTGGTTTGGTCTGGTTTGGAGTTGTCTATTTTTGACTCATCACTTTGTTTACATATCGTACAAGGTAAGACAGGAAGAGGTAACGTAATTTTCTAAAAGAAGTTAGTTAAAATGTGCAGCATTGCACAACAGAGTTGCAATGTGTACTATGGTATTTATATAACTCCAATACCATGGATATTAAAGAGAAACCATCAAAATTACAATGATCAAATCCTGCTTAGATTATCATGCGTAGGGTAGTAATGTGAAGTAATAAAAATTGCGTATGGGGATGGGGATACATATACTTTTATGCATCACGTATCACGTCCGATTACTCTCGTGGAAGTAATTTCTATCACAATAATATTGTTAACCATCCCCAAATTAAAGAATACAATTTATTTTAACCCTCGAACTACGATTTACCTAAAATACTACTTTCCCTTTCAAAGTGAACATTCCCATTCATCCCATTCACAAGTTTACTTCTTTCTACTACATAGCATAGGAATACAATGCTACAAACAATTTCGTCATCGCATTCGCTGTGTCGTTACCAATGCCTACTTGTTTTGTTGTACCTCAGAATTAAAGCGCGATTCTCATTCCCGTTTCACTTGTTGTTTACAAGAATGTGAATTATATAATTGGTAAACGTAACGTGTCAAAAATAATGACTTTCCATTTTTGTATAATCTTTCATTAGAATTCATGTTTTTAGTAAGCCACCAGAATTCATTTCTTCGGAAGTAACGTAACGAAAGTAAGTATATAGTTAGTAATCGATACCAACGCGGTAAACCTGATAATGTTAATTGGTCTATCAAAGAATACAAATTTCAGTATCAGACTACTCATGTACAAATCTGAGAAGCGGACTCCTTTTAAACAGGTCGTATATGAATTAAATTATTGATCACATCACGAGCTCATCCATGGTAGCAGCGTCAACGTAATGGTTATTAACGTAGACAAGTACCCAGAATCTTTGATGCTCTTTCTTTTTCTGTCTGGCCACTTTCTCTTCTTATTTCTCTTTTCTTTTCTCTCTTCTCTCAATCATTTGAAAGAAGTTGATTTCCAGAGTTTTGCGGAGCTAACTAAGACAAGGGAGATTTGAATAAAAGTGTCTATGCATCTCTTATAAGAGCACAATGAGGAAGGGACAAACAAAAGAAAAGTCATTGCGGGTGATTAGTTTTGTAATGGGAAAATCCCGAGGCTGTTCATTCTTCAGTCCCATGTTTCCCATTTAATATCATGTTTAATATAAAAGGATGGCTCATACACATTCCCTCCTCATCCTCTGAATAAACACTGAAGCGGTTGGTAAATAGACTCATTCTTTGGCGAACATGCTATCACCACCACCACAACTTTTCATAATGTTATCACATCGTGGTGTACATTACTGGAACGTTGTTTTATAATGTTCATACTTTGATGAACACAGTAAAAAAGGAGCAGAGTTGATAATGTTGATACACCGTAATATACGTAGCTCAATTCATATTTATCGAGTCAACATTACGGAGAGCCATTTGAAATCTAATCTCTGAATCTACCCTTCCCGTATATCTACATTTTGCGTACATTTGGAGCATTTAAAGTGTCTCAAAAGTGGGTCATCGGTAACGAGTGTGGCAGTATCTCAAAATGAGCTGCTTGGATTCAAATGATTTTTATGTATAGTGTAAACCTACTACTGCAAATAATGTACACAAAGTATCATAACCTAGTGCAACGACGTAGGAAAGTTGTGGTAAATAAAAAAATCGGAAAAAATAGGTATTTCAAAATTTGTCACCGGCAACAGATAATGTGTCATTTAAACTACTTGAAATTGTATAATGTTGCCGTATGTCATCGTGTCTTTTACATTTATAAATCGGCTAGAAAATGTTTGTTTCGTGATTTTCAAGAAACAGTATTGCACGTAAATACAATTGTTTCATAAACTGTTTGAGTTTATATTTGGAAGTTGACGTTTGTCCTTTCATGTCCAACGGATGTTATTATCTTTTTGCATAATTAGTATTGTCATACAAGCACTTTGGTTAGTCTACAGTACAAATTTACGCAACCAACGGCATATCTCGGTTCGTATAGGGCAGTTAGTGCCACCGGACCGCTGCTAAATTACGAATATAAGTACACTTTCGGTGGAAAAAGCATCTTTAACCTTCTTTTATTCATTTGAACCGTTGACGGGGACCAACTTTTGAGATACACTTTATGCTACACTTTCCGTATTCAACTCTATGTTTATTTCTTGACCTGGCGGTCCCTCGTTCAAACTTCTGATGGCATCGCTTAAATGTGAATGAAGTGATAAAAACGTGTTACTAATAAAACTCTGTGATCAGTTAAAACTGTGTTACAGGTCTTTGGAATTCGCTTACTATTTACTTGCACTCATAAATTTACCATCAAATACGTTTCAAAGTAGTTGATTCTCACAACCATACAAGTTTACAAATCACCAGAATGTTCATGGGATAACCTATTAATTAATGCTATTAAGTCGCTTTAAACTTCGACTCAATAAATGTGAAATCACTTACGTAAAAGTTGATTATGTTCTATATACTTTGAGCACTGTGCTTCCTGGTAACAATACCATCGAAATAACAATGCTTCCATGAAGAGTGGCCACTACTGACTAAATGATACTTATAACAATAACAACAACTCAACCGCAATATGACACAAGGCTCATAATATGTTGGTATAAATACCTCGAGCTATGAATATAATACTGTGTATTGCTTAAAACTTTTTTCAACAGACATTGAAAAAAGACTAAAATGTCAGTTCCCCGTTTACGGCTTTGTTTCCTTTATTGCACAATGGAACGGAATACTTGCGGAATAAAGAGTTGCAACAATAAAAGAGAATGTAGCAAACTAACCAAAGCTTTCTTATTTGTATTATTTTTTTCTATAGCTATTATGACAGTAGTGTACTCATTACAGCAATTCCATTCATCCTACGTACACTAATGAAGGAGTTTCCCGATGGCGTAAGATTATAAGTTACTAAAGTGTTCTACTATTTGAACTAAACAAGTGGCCATTAAACCGGTTTAATTCGCGGTCATTTTATGGGTTAAGGCAAGTGTCATGGGAAAAAATGTGTTATGCATCGTTGAGTCAAAAAAAAGTTTTATGCCGTCCGCCAGTGCGAATACCGTAGGCACAATATTTATTTTATTTAAAAGGGGTCCTACCCAGCAGCGTCATGAAGATATGAAATTTAGTAGTTCATAATTCCTTATCACAGAAATCGATCAATTTCTGCTTTAATGAGTATTTTTCAACCAGATGAAGCAGGATCAATTCCTGTAGTCGCAAAACCATTATTTTCCTTCTCGTAGGGTTGCAAGCAAAGTAGCTATTAGATTTAAGGTGTACATTAATTGAAGGGAAAAAGCATGCAGCTATCTGATTACTTGCTCTCTTATTTACAAACTAGTTAGCTTAACTAACTCAAATATCAAAGTCAAAAATAGAAAGACGGAGAAAGAAATGTAATATGTAAGCGAGGTTGCTGATGTTAATACTGATTTCTGTGGAAACGCACAGAACACATGCACACACACAGTGTAGTGTAACACACCTTTGATTTCCTTTGCAACTAGAGCACCTTTTTCTACAAAGCTTTCCCTTTTGTTTCAACCGGATCTACTTACGCTGAGCTCCCGTCGTAAACAAGCTAAAATGTGGAAGTGAAAACGTGTATAAAATCTTGTTCTGAAACGAAAGAAAGGGGGTAAAACTGAAAAAAAAGGAATTTAACAAGAAAACCTGGTTGCTCTTCGTGTTGATTATATTACAACTAAGTAGCTACTAGAAAAGTTTTAGTGGTGGCAATAATGACTGCCAGGTTTTTCATTCATTCTTTCATTCTAACAGCCTACACAAGCTGTATTCTTTTATTACAGTTATAAACACAGAAAAGTATAAGGTATATAGGAATAGGGATGGATAAGTATGTATTGTCATCGTCGTGACGATGATAACAGCACAGAAAACAACTTTGGAAGAATTGTAACAACGCCGTCGTTTCAGTGAAAGTGAAAGCAACACGAGTTGAAATATTATCTTTTTTCTACTGTTCATTATTTTAGTCACTTGCTTTTCTTCTCCATTGCATGATTCCTTATTTTTACCTCTTAATTAATAGAGCTGTTATGTACTGATGAGTTCATCTCCTTTTTGACTCTTCGGTGATCATCACTTTTGATGGCTTTACTCATTCTGAACCACCCCGGCGGGCCACTCTCGATAATGTGATGTGTTTAATGAAATATATATGCCTCAATTGCACGTTTTATCAAGTATGCCTCTCCATATTGTGCCATATGTGAGCATCAACGGCCATGATGATGGAGACGAGGATGATCAAAAGTACCAAAAACCAGGAGATAAAAATGGATACATGTACAGTCTGTTTTATAATAGAACGACCACCAGTAGATATTCTTGTCACAGCAGCGACGGATGGATGGGGTATGGGGTAGTCCATATTTGTGCGAACGTCATATAGCTCATATGACTCATGTGATATATGAATAGCGCTGTTAGTTTTCTCAGGGTAATAAAAACATACGGTCATGTCCAGAAAAATGAATTTCAAAGTTTCAATTACACGCGGTACTTAAAAAAGGAAAACACTGTAAAATAGTTTCTATCTATTCTATCTAGAGGCGTACAAACTTATAAGAAAGCATCAGCACCCTTCCATTTTGGAACGTTCAACGAAAGTGTGTCCGCCGATTATGTAGCCAAACTTCATAGTAACCTATAAAATTTGTTTCTACTTCTATAAACCTGATCTTAAACACCAGGGTATGTATTCAGACGGCCGGGGTAAAGTTACCCCAAAAGTTACCCCTGTACATGAGCAGGGGCAAAAATGAGGCCTATGTATATTTTTAACCCCTAACCCGGTCGTCTGCATACATACCAGAAGTTTTCGAAGATACTCAAACATGCTTCATTTGCAAAATACGTGCGACTAAAATGAATTAACACAAACATGAATTGTGAGAGAAAGGAACTGAACTTTTCAAATAAAGTAACTGCAAACTTTATTTTATAAATTCATAACAAAACTTAATGTTTACATTTACATTTGGTCGACGCGTTCTATGTAACTATGCAACCATTTGGAAGATAATGTTACTGAATTCTAAGTTTACCTTTCACATAATAAAATAAAATGATTGAAATAATGATCATATTATTATGAGCTGCTAGTATAAAATTTTGAGACTCAATAATATTTCCTACTTTTAGTTTATTTCATTGTTTTTATTTATCAAAGACAGGGTGTCGGTATTTTAGAGCTTCTGAATATGTACATACAATGTATCTGTAATACAATAATATATAAAACTTTTGCACATTGCATTGCTGTGACAATATAGTATTGTTTCGTTCGTACAAGCCTTTTGTTAAACTCGTTTATCGTGGATTTAATATTTAAACGACATGGAAGTAAACGTTTACTTAACACTTATTTACGCATTTTTACCATTACTCTGCATTATCAGAGGTTACATAGTATATCCAAGTAAAGACAACATTTTAATTAGTCTGTACATTGGAAGTAAGCGTCAAAATACGATGGTTCCTCTATTACCAAACAGCATGTGTGCTCAATGCATTATCGGAAAGTTCTGTAACTCGAAGCTCTGCCGAAAAAAAGTTTGTGGAGAGTAATAGCTACAGTAATGAATAGCCCGTCATTTCTACTGCGATATCGCTTCATTGCCCATTTACTCAACATGTTGAATGTCTGCCTTTCGACCCTTACTGCTGTTACTTCACTTTTTCGGTTACAACAATGTTCCTAGGCATATACGCATACATACAAGTAAGGATAACAACATAATGGTTATGTGAAAACTCTGTAGTGTCTGAGAAGGAAAGTAGAAGGGTTAATGTGACAGCAGCCCTCTCAAATCACTTTGCATTTTCCCGTTTTCATTTGATAAACCACCATACGGTCGTTGCATCCTTCTGCAAAATCTCTCCATCCCAATTATTGACTTCGATACAATCCTTTTTACTCTTTCACTGACCATGAATGCGTCCCCCTCTTGTTATTTCACTATATTATAAACTCTTCACCAGCTAATAATGATCTTTCATGTAGAATTAGTGAAGTGTATACTCACTTCACGCACTTGGATATACACACGAATCTCAAAATCAACTGTGAAAAGATTAAATATTTCACTTTTCCGTTTTAAATGAATGCCCTATCACGACATCGTAAGATAGGATGTGTAATATCGTGTCGTGTTGCAATGATGCATTTAATTATGGAAATTGTGTACCAAAAGACTTTTATGTTCAAACAAAATAACAAGAAGGTGCGTGAAATGTTGTGTATACACGTAAACATATTTCAACTTTATTGCAGTGATTTACACCGTTTGTTTTGTTCCAGTGCGATTGTAAATGACGATGATGGCTTTGTAATGACAACGATGTTCATGCACGTTTAATATTACAATTCCGGATGTAGCAATACTAATTTACTAATTTTGGTTTAAATTTTCTACATTTTATTTATTTTGATTTATAAGACCTTGAGCCAAATTCTGATGTAAAGGAAGATGTCCTTGGATTTGATAGGGGTTACTCAACACGATTGTGAATACAAGGGATGTATATATTCCAATGTTTTTAAAAGCTACCAGATTATATGAAGTAAAAGTAATACAACCCAGGGCAACTGTGATACTACTTTTTTGGATCGTTTATGTTAATTGTAGCAATTCCTCTAAAACAATTATTAATACTGACTAGACTAGACGAAATGTTCAATTAACACTTCGTTAATAATACCCGAAGTACGGCGTAAATTTTTTAAATGTGTATATCAGAACTGAGCACCCAGCACCCATGCTAGTTCAGGCACCTGACATCACAATAGCGGTGCGGTGTGACCTGATTAGAGCATTTGGACATTAAGCCAGGTTTACGCCACCTATGCATCCAGAATCCTGGGAGCCACCCATCTCCACTGTATACTACCATATGATTTGCCTTATTAATAATAATGTGGCGATAATGGTAAATTAAAGAAGCTAATTTGAGATAAATTCAATATTTTTGCCATTAAAATTAACCAGCAGTGGTACATAAGCCCAAAAATGATTCCAATTCCAATACAAACAGTATAATACACTTTTTGTGGTAGGCAAGCAATCAAACACGTTATTTTTTAGCTCTATTTGTATGCCTCTTTCCAATTTCGAGGCATGTATAATGTAAAAAGCTTCTACAACTTCAGCTCAGCGCAATGTGAAACTCTTTTCTACAAAATTGAGTTGGATTTTAGTTCGAAAGTTGCTGTAAGCTTTTTGCTAACAAAAGCCCAGTGTCTTCAACACAATGTAGTTTTCACCACCTATTTGAAGAAATACTCATCATTTTTTCAATATCTCCGTAGTTTATTTATTTTTATGGCAAACGATAATGAAAAGAAAAAGCGACACTCCTCATCAGCACAGCAGCAACAGCAATATCCCAAAAACATAATCTCCATCATCGTCTCTCTAATACTTCCTGGTACTTACTTGTCATACCACCATCAAACCATCAAGATCAATTTTTTGATTACTTTTGATCGCACAAACCCTCCAAAGCTTTGAGCTCTTCCTCTCTTTATTCTTTCACTGCCACCGCACACACTAGCATTCCCCTATTTTCCTTTAATATAAGCATTATAAAAATGGAATCATGTAAGGCAACGCCAGAAATACGACGACAACCCTAATAATATACTTAAATCACTGCTCTCTTGAGTATTTCTATTACGTGTAACTTTTCTCCTATTTGGGTTGGTTTACTCGCCAAGTCCAAATGCACACATTCACATTATTTATGTCCTTTTCCAGACCATCAAAAAAGCTCACTCGGTAACATTTGGCACTTTGCTATCCCGATTTAGCCACCACATTTATTTTCTAATATTTCCCTGGTGGTTTTAGCTCGGCTTTTACCCGTATATGCGCCTAATAGATTGTTATTATATGAGTTGTGTGTAGGAAATTAGGCTCAATGAAGATGTATCCGTCCTTGTAAAGAATCAAGCACTCGTCATTTCAGCCGATGTTTTTAAAAAAATATGTTTATTAACCAGCCAACGAACGATTCATTTGTAATGGACATACCTCGTTACTTGTCAAGTCCATTTTAAATGGGTATTTTTAGGCTCAGATATAAACGATGAATATAAATACGTACATACATACATATAATACGATAACACTTTGGTGTTAGTGTTAATGGAACAGAAAAAGGGAAAAAGCTGTTTGTTGATGACCGATTTTAAAAATACGAGTGAAAGATATTATAATGATCACTGGTATTTTTGTTTTCCATTCGTAGAATTTGTGTTTCGCTTTTTTATTGCTGGTTCACTTGAATGTTTCAAAGTTAACGGGTCGGGCGTTTGTATTGTTCTCTTAGATGTATTTGAAAAGAAACATGCAGACGCTTGCACACTCACACTAGAAACCGGTATTGTTGTATTAAGTGAAGGGGCTTGAAGTTTGCTATCAAGTAGGCATGGGATAACTCATTGTACTCCTAACAATCTTTTTCGTTAGATTGTAATAAAATTAACATCCCCAAATGGATTAATAGTAGCAAACGGATTATTACTCGTATAAGTTTTAATAAGGAAGAGGGAAAAATGAATTTTTGAACTTTGATTTACTTCCAACAAACAAACACTTGATTTTAAAACATCCAAAAGAGACGATATGCCAGTCACTCATTTATTGTGTAATTATAAGTAAATTCTGTAAAATCATATTACAAGAATATTACAAGAAAAATCAAAAATTCTAGCTGATGAACGACAATGGATGACTACACACTGTGCTCTCAAGTGTTCTCGACTAAACCATACGTGGCTGCAAGCAGATTGTGAGGACTACCGCTTCACTTTCAGAAATCCATAACTACTGGTTGACAATACAAAACAGTTGTTACAAGTTGAGAAGTACAGCCTTTTGTTATTAGAGAAAATAATCAATTATAACTACTTTTTGTATAGAATCTTTTACATCAACTCGTGCGCACAGTAAAAATACAACAATTTCAATCAAATCACCCATTAGCATTAAGTACGTATCTGTGAATATACGAACCGTATATTTGATCGTTTCTGAAATAAGCACATACAGTTTACAGTACACTTTTAAATGTATTGTAAGTATTTTTTGCGTCTTCTGACAGCCGTTAAAGTCAGTGAAAATTATTTTCAACTGACAAGCGAGACCAGGTGGGTACGACATATTCAAAATGCAAACAAGCACAAAAATACTACTTTTCATCAAGTAATTGCACAATGAATGACAATGGAAGTAAGTAGCTGCTTTACTGGAAAAATTGAACATCCAAAGTTACAAGAAAAAAACAGTATGCTAAAAAAAAGAAGTACTTTCTTTTTAATTCATTCAACAGCACAAGCAGATATTTAGAATGTATGAACGTGTAAAATTATTCGGATCGATAATTTGTAAACCATAAAAAATTCAAAGTGGAACTATTTATCACTTACATAAATTATGTCATTTCCATACTTCAAATTAGTCCATTCTGGCATGCCATCATGACTAGAAAAAAACGAAGACTGCGT
Organism: Callyntrura sp. NNG-2020; assembly: GCA_027744055.1. Taxonomy (NCBI): domain Eukaryota; kingdom Metazoa; phylum Arthropoda; class Collembola; order Entomobryomorpha; family Paronellidae; genus Callyntrura; species Callyntrura sp. NNG-2020. The sequence goes on along the minus strand of JAHZNE010007985.1, from coordinate 2,262 downwards.
GCTACAATTCAAACGCGTAAATTTCTATTTCCATACATTTAGCTATGTACTGCAAACCCGACAACTTCTCTGCACAACAGCACGGACATAGCCAGCATACAGTTGAATGGTTCAGTGCCTAAAGAAACTGAAAAGAATTGACTCCATCATGTGACAGGAGAAATTGTACTGTCGAAAGGGAACAACACAATCTGTGCTATCTGCGTGATCAAAAGAACGATGAAGATTTTTTTACAATTCTCCAACTGCCAAAAGCTATCCGGCGATGAAAGGGAACACAAAAGGCAGCACTTTCACGAAAATTAGACTTCGATTGAAGTTATTGTAGATATATCTGTTCCCTTGCTTTCGCCTCCGCGTTCAGTATTGCACTTTTTAATGTGACCAAGCGACACTATAGACTACTGCATGTTCGATTCCCATTTATCGCACTAAATCTAAAGGTGGTGTAGTCGTAAGTCGTAAGATCTTTCAAAAAGGGGTTCATAGCTTTGATTCCGGAATAATAATAATAATAATATACCCATTAATAGGAAAAGGTATTAGTAAGACGGAATCTTTTTTCGGAGGTGGTGAAAATGGTGTGAATGAATAAAAAAAAGTGCCAGTATAAGGCGCGGATTCCTATATTTCACAAAAAGTATAGTGTAAATTTGTACTTATATGTCAACCGGAACTTCAGTATAGATACAACCTCACAAAACTACAGTAGTTATCCAGTCGATATTTCTATCTTCTAAATACCAGATTATTTTCACAGAAATTAAAAATATATTTTAGTAAGCATGTACGTGCATCTCCCGCGATTTTTCATCCATCAACGTAAACACTCTCATCCTTAAAGTGTAACTTTTACACATAAATTAGCTGGTATTTACAGACGTGCCAGTGTAAAAATTATAGTAAGGGAGGGAATATTGCTCATAGCAGTTTCCCTTATTTTGGTAACCACATATTTGTTCATGATGATGCAACACCGACATGGGACACGTGGGACAAAAATGATCGTTGCATACCAATTCTGGACAGTGGGCATATAACGTATAACAAATTTTATAATCATAAAAATTCTCCATTGAGTTTACACTGATACATGATTTCCTTTGACTTGAATCTAATGATAACGATAACAAGAGGATGAAATCTAAATATCTATATTATATTCATTCACGTATATAACTATATTATAAATGTAACTCCGTGCGCTACAGTAGGCTTGATAATATTTGCATTAACCGATTAAATGTGATCAGTAAAATGGACTATGCGGACATTACATTGCACTAAATGACACCAATTTAATTGTATAAGCAAATTTTTGTTATTGAGTTCCTTTGTGCGACTGTGACGAAAGGGGGCCTTCCAGATCTTTTACGAATTCGGATATCGAGTTACTCAGGATCAGTCAATCATATACATTTTATTGGCTTCAGCCAAAAGGTTTAGAAGTGCAAACAGTCAAACTTTCAATGTCGCTTTCCTTTTACAGTAATGAAAAAATAAGTTAGAATAAATAAAGTTGTACCGAAATGGCCCATGATCATAATGTAACATGGACAGACCATGATAAAAAAAATTTGAATGGCTTGAAAAAATAATCATTTAAATGTTTCACACTATCCCCTAGTTGTAGATCTGATCAGAATCAAATAGAAGATTAAAAATATATGTTGTGGTAGTTCAGTGATCTGCTTTAAACTGTTAAAGCATAATGATAAATTTTAATCGATAAGGTGCAAAATTATATTGCAAGTAACACTAAAGTCCCGCTCAGAAATATCCCCATTTTTTATTTTCTTACTTGTAATTTAGTAACTATGTGTGTGCCTCCTTACCATTGCAATGATTTGTGTGGGCAGTTTCGGGAAACTCTTTTACGCCTCACAACAACACAAATTTTCTTTGTACATTATACTAATTATAGTCCATTGTAATTTGTATGATGTGGACTGTATTACAAAAAGGAGGATTAAATTAAAATGATCTTGGCAGAGTTGCAGTACCAAAAGTTGATTAGGATCAGGTATCATGTTATGTTGACGAGGATTACAATACAGAATCTCCGGTTATGATATACCTTACTTGATAGAGTATCACATTTTAGTATAGGTACATATAAGGTGATTTTAGACCATATGAATCCAAATTCAATGATACCATACAAATCAGTATTTTTCCACTGTATAATTTTATGTAAACTTTCCTAGTCACTAGTAACTGATGAAGTCAGTCCTATCTAGAAATGGACGAAGCTCCGTCCGG
>JAHZNE010007984.1:0-15511 GCA_027744055.1 Callyntrura sp. NNG-2020 | reverse complement strand
CTCCACATGGATGGAGAAGCAGTTTGTAGAAATGAATGCAAGTATGTAAATGTAACATCCAAGAGTATAATTTCTGTTTTCTGGATAATTCTGCTTTTTTTCAGGATGCTTGCATTGTTCTTAAAAAATGTCAAGATAGTCATCATCATGATCAACAAGATATGTATGCAGTATGTGGACACTACAGGATTTCTGGACTAATGCATGACGAGAGTGCATTTGTTTGACTAAACAGAATTTATACGGTGGTGACGGCAGTAGTAGTGGCAAGTAGCATACAATAAGGAGGGGAATTAATATGCAATCAAGTAGATAAATAGACTGGGTTAAAACAGCAAACACGTAGCGCTACCCGGTCACAAATAAATTATTAGACAACAAAGCAACAATATTGTCATTTGCCACATCCTTCAACCAACAGTACTTCTTGCATTTTTTATCACTTGATAGCACAATTAATGAAGAAATGGTCGGTGCTGCCTCAATATTTACCCATTGCAAATATTGTAAAGATTTACAGTATAGGACACCCTGAACTAACGTTTTCAAATAAGTTTATGTGGACAGAGTACCACAAAACCTGGAGTCACCCAATCTGAATAAAACTTCGAGTTGCATACTTATACGCACGGGCAGCCCGATAAACAGACAATACGATGCCAATTGGATTTGTTGTACCCCGCTACTTACGTAATAAGTACCAGCAAACAATTGCTTACTTAAACGTGGAATAATCGTCTTGCTTCTGCTGTTGCGTGCTGTCTAGCTTTTACAAACTCTGAAATGAAATTATAGAGGTGTATACATTTCTCTGTATTAAAGGAAGGTTGGATGATAATTGTATGAGTGATCCTTTCAAACACACTGGCTTAAAGTTGAAATATGATTCAAGTGTAAATATTACATTTTGTTATTCGGATTCGCCCTTGTCCTACTCATTTAATCGTACTTTGCTATTAGAAGTTTATAAAATTAGTATTTTAATCTTTGTACAAAGGTTTGGCACATGGAAGATAATATGTACTTTTACCTGTGATACCAAACTCCTTAAGTACGCACCTGTGTAGTGCATGCCTATGTATAGCGTATAATGCAATGCAAAGCATCAAAGGTGAGTTAACCCTGGATTACAAACGAGAAGGTAAGAAACATGGCCTTGCTTCAATGAATTTGTCTGCTGACTGCTTGCTACCTCGAAGAGATTTTGTCGTAATATTAAAATTGAATCCGCATCTAGACATTTCATAGCATGACTGGTATGTTGTAAGAAGAAGAAAAATGCATGTTTATTCGCAAGAACTCCCTCTTTGGCATTTCATTAGACTGTTTCATAAATTCGACTCACTAAAAATCACAGGGAGGCAAAACTGGAAAGGGTAGAAGGTTAATTTGTCCATCGACAAGCTCTTTTCTACACCACACTGAGTTTTGGCATTATTTATGCATTCATCATTGCAATGGCAGCACGTTATCAAATCATTGTTATTTTTAGAACCACACGATTTCAAAACTGGGAATACGGACATACTCTCAACGTTCATGCCCGTTAGCAGATATACCCAAGCTGAAAAAAGAATGAGAAGCACTTGATTTTTTAATGTATTCGTATACGTGTACTTGATTTTTTCAAGGGAGTACATGCTCGATTTTGTTGAAGCTGACAAGAGAAAAAATGGACGGTTATTAAATCAATAAACACATTAGTAGATACGACTCACGGTATACACTTTAACATTGATAGCATCTAGTTGGAGGAGTTTGGATGATTTTTCAATTGTAGACATACCATGTTTACCAGCTTTTCATTAAAGGTTTAAAAAAATGTAACCGAAAAGCCATGATAACATCAAGATGTCATTGAATTATCAACGTGTTCATCACTCATCCATGTAAAGCTGCAACTCGTTGTGCGCCGTACAAAAAAACTGCTGTTTAATCGTTACTTGCTAAAAAAAATATTTCATGAATAAAAACTATTAACAGTATATCACATTTATCATGAAAAATGCTCAACAACTCAGCGCACTTCATAAATTTCACAAGTCATCTTTTCTCTGTATATAAAAACTTATAACCGTATAACTTTCGTGTATAACTTATACGATTGCAAAAACAAATAAATAAACACAATCAAACAATCAGCACAAGAATTGGACTGATTGCAGTTTTACTGCTGACGAGTATATAACGAGAAATGACAAATTTGAAGGAGTGTCCTGAAATTGTTTTCTGCTGCAGTAATCTGTTTCATCCCAAGTATTATTTGGAGAGCTACTATGACTGTTGTTTACGCAAAATACGCAAGTTAGTTACAGTGGTCCATAGTGCTTTTAAATAGGTTCTTCTAATTATGAAGGAATTATTGTACGTACAATTTTGTCGAGTCATAAAAACTGGAAATTTGTGCGGTATGCTGGTGGACAGCAACAGAGAATAAAAACACAACAAATTATCATTATATCAGATAAACTCTTTGATTAAACGTTGTACTTGTTTGTAAGGAAGACTTTCTTTGTATGTAAATTATGAAGTGTGGAAGCAACAACGGCATTAATCATTCCTATATTTACATATTCATTGCGCATCATCAAAGGCTCGATAAAGAAGATGAGCCTGAAAACTGTTTTTTAGCAATGCTCCAATGAGATGGTTGGTGGTGATGCTCACTTGATGACATGTGTTGATAAGAATATTTTTCCTCTTCGCCAGCATTTCATTTTTATTAATTTGTTAATTTAGCATTGTCACTTGTTTTTTCCTCGATAATCACAAAGCTCGTCCATCTGAGCATTTAGGTGTGCACATAATTATTAACATTGTTTACGTATTTTTTGAAGAAGATTTTCCTATAGCCTATTTATTCTTGCACGCGATGACGAACTGAACATGTATTTACATGGTACACCTACTAAGCAGTTTATAAATCTCATATGCGCAACTCGTGCATATGCCATTGGTAAATCACTGGGAGTTTATAGTGCTCAGAGTGAAAAAACTGGTTGAAAAGACAGGTGACCTTGGATGATTACTTAAGGAATGCAAGCAGACAGGTGTAATACTTGTTTGAAAATAAAAACCTACATACCTACAAAATCCTAACAATAAACATGATAGTGATGGCCAGAAATAGTGCATTACGTGATTAAATATTAAATACTACCTATACACGAGGGTATATGGAGGGCAAGACGAAGTATTTGGCCTCAAGAGACGCGCAACAAGTAAAGATGAGCATCAGCGTCACCCCATCATCCCATTATAAGAAAGAAATTGCGCATTGTACTGTTGTTTGGGTGTTCGTTTTGTTGTTGTACAAGCAAGCGCAAGCCCAAAGAGAGGACACTCTTAATGGCTCCATTACTATTACTGCCGCTTGACCCGTTGGTGGCAAACAAATCTGTTTATCTGTTAAATTTATCTGCATTTTTCTTCTCGGACAATGGTGGAGTAATATTAATAATTTTAAATGTATTTTTTGTAGCAGGGCTGTGTGTACACACGGCTGCTTTATTTTTGGTGAGGATGATACAGATATACATCCAGACCTACATACAATGATACAATGCATACCTTCGTGTACTGGAAAATATCCAGGAGAGGTGAAAGGAGAAAGAATGTAGTTACATAGTTAAAGAGCTAACTCTAGTACACAGACGGTACTCATATCACAAGTACAAGTGACTCCTTATTGTTTAGTGAAAAATTTGCTTTGATCATGAAAATATTTTACGTTAGTTTATTGCTCACCAAGCTGACACATTAATGCAACAACTATTACTTACTGTGCTATTGTCTTTAAGTTTTGTTTGGAGAAAAATGAATTTTACACCTTGCCTGTGCTCTGCTGCTTATTTACAGTATTGGCGCAGAAAAAAAGCTCTTGTTTTTAATTTACTTGCGTCATGGATGACTTCACAATGTGTTCCATCACCGTCCTTATCAGGTGCTTCTATATCTCCAGACAAAAATACATTGTGTTGTTTTCCTGTTCGTTTCGTTTCATCTTCTCAGACGTTATATCATCATAATTCTACGAGCTCCACATGCATATGGTGTACAGGTATATATATGTATGATGGGTCGTACATCCTCAAAGTAATTACGTACATCGTCAAAAGTGCCTAAATGATCTTGGTATCGTATATTCACGATTTTTCCAGCAGGATTCCTCTTACATTCTCTGTGTGTCGTGCATTCTTAGTGACCTACATAAAATAATGTCGAAAGACATTCCATCCAGAAAAAAAAACAAAGGAATCTCACATACTTACTTCGGCGTGATCTATCATTCGCCTATCTATCCATGATCCATTACAGAAACATTACACCATAGTAAGTGCTCACGAGCGAGTCAACATGAAACAATCTAGAAAATTAACTTCTCATAGCGAGTCCCACTACTTTGCTTTGTACTTTGTTCAACAATGTACGGGAAGAGAAACACGGCACCAGAATATTGCCGCTGCCGCCCAACTAATATAAAAGGTTTTGTGACCTAGTCAAAATGATGTTTTCTACTACTCTCTGTCTGAAAACTAGGCAAAATTATGATTAAATAGACACTATATGTTAGCTATATAATTGTTTTGTTGTTCGAAAACAACCACACCGCAGTATTCGCGGTAACAAAAATGATAAGTAAGGAAATGCAGATGTGCACGTGAGACTTGACAGGGATATAAAGAATCATAATGTGAGAGTAGTTACCTACACGTTTGTTTAGAGTTAATCCGTATCAGGAAAGTAGACGATTTTTTTTTACAAAACAAGTTGTGATGCTGTGAAAATTCAAATAATCACTACAATACAATCTAACACTTTTGTTAAGATAATAAAACGAAATGCAGCGAAAACTACAGAGGTTAATTTTCATCACTCGTCTAATAAACCTGAGCTTTATAAAAATGTTCCTGGGAATTTTTATGCAACGATTTTTATATTTGGGCGCATTGAAACTTCTACGCAAATATTAGCTTTTGTATAGCTTCCTAAGAGAAACCCTAAGTAGTTGCATCTCTTCTCAAAATATTTTTTCAACAAAAACTGATTTTTATCAAACAAGCGTGGCATGGCAAACAGTATGTGTCAATGTGACGTTCCCAGTTCCTACGGCTTACCAATGTCTGGGTTGAATTTCTTTAGTCTGTGACTAATTGGTTGTTTTAAACGTAATTTTAAATGCAGTGATGTCAATATTGAGGCAAGTATCTGACATTCTGACAGCAGCAGCACTTAACACCCTTCACTGGCAAATATATTCGTATGCAAAAAAAGAAAATTTCTCTTGCATATTTATTTACTTTTAATAAATATTTAGACCTGTCAAACATTATCCTTGACCAGTGCAGGGTGGGTAATACATTTTCTTCTCCGCAATTTGATTTACCATATTTTGATTTGACGGCGCTTGTTTCACAACGAGTCGGTACCAAGCCGTCCCAAATCCATAAAAAAGCTCAACAGCACGTGGGAAACAGGGAGGGACAGGGTATAGTATTTGTTAAATGCCAACTTCAGCCAACTCGCTATCCCATTTCTAACAATATATTGCTGACAAGGTTTGTTTCATTTTCTCAGAGTAACCTTACACTTTGTTATTTAAGCATTATTGACTCCGACTCCAACTTTCAAGGTCAAACCCCTGTTTGTTGGATCGAAGTTTGAAATGGGAGATGCATCCGAAAAATGTTCGCTCATTACGATTTTCTCTCGGGTGTTGAGTTTGCCTGCCCCAATTCCAGTTGACTCCCGTTCTCTTCCAGTATATTTACCATTGCCGCTTTCGTTCCCTCAGCACTTACAATCAGTCTACCTGAAAATGTGTCTGTCAAAGTCGACCAGGTCGTACAAAAGCATATACCTAAATGTACACGTTTTTCCACGGTACTCATCAAGTATCATAAAACTTGAGATGAGAATCCTCCCCAACTTTATTTACAAGCTCTATTTATTTCGCAACAAATACGATGCCTATATACAAACTACAATCTCCCTGATGAAGAGGACAAGCATGCATGTTGTTAGACGCCTATTAAAATCTCTTGTATTGAATACCAGATGGATCACATTTAGCGCCAGTTAGCCAGTCGACTCAACTTTATCCTTATCCTTGAAATAGTTGATTATTATGTATTACCATCATACCTTCATTATTTGCTGGAATATCGTTATTATTACGACTACTTTATGTTATGCCTCTCGTGTGTTGATACACAATAAAATGTAATGGCACAACAGGAACAAACAATTGTGAAGAGTAAAACTGACGAATACTAGTTGATTATTCCTATACACTTGACGTTGCCGTTTTGACTGTGTGGCGAGTGGCGACTGTGCTGTGTGTGCTACTTGATCATTTTTATTCCTCACATAAAATGTGCCTTGGTGCGTCCTTATCAAAATCACGGCATAAATTGCATACCTAAATACACGTTGTTGTTCCATTGCGTAGAAAAAGTGCCCGTACCTACCTTTTATATTGTAGAGTAGTAATGAAAAACTTATACATACGTATACATTCCGACTGACTGACGTACATAATACATTAAATCTAATAGCCTTTGGCTACACAAAATAAATAAAAGCGTCTCTCTCTCTCTCTTCTGCTTTTCGTCCAAAACATTCACTTTTTTCTTGCATCTCACAAAAATCAGTAACAAACTAATCACGATTTTTAAAGAATGGTGCTGTCGGCTATGACACAGGTAAGAAAGAAGCCAGTAGAATAGAAAAACACCTGTATCTGCATTGGACTGCTAGGCACATCTTTAACAAGGAATAGCACTGATAATAGTATGCTTTATGCGCGGAGCTCGGCCGCTCTAGTGTGCGCCTCGCATCCAAACATCACATCACATTGAAGAGCAAATAGTTTTATCCAACGTGAATTGGGACCCTGTGTCGAGTATTTATTATAAAAGATGTACCAGACAAAAAAAAGTTGTTTTCATCGTCATCATTATTATCATCGTGCAGATGCTGACGGTGCGAGAAAAAGGGAAGAAAGAGCGCCTCAAAATATCATCTTCACTTTTACAATTCTATATGAATGTATAATATGTTATTAATAATATTAATGATCATAGATTTTTTTATACGGAGGACGAAACGTCACATTTCCATTCCCTCGTCCACGTTTTGTCCGAGCTCATAAACCATTGCTTTGGAACAAAATGGTTTATTCATTTCCTTGTAGCTGTGGCTTTTCACAGGGACGAACAAAATGTAATGCGACTATAATGCGAGGTATCATAAGTATGTATGTAGAGAGGTGAATGGATTCAAATTTCCAGTTGTTTATTACCACGTGTATTTGTATTTGATGTAGTAATTGAGTAGAATGATTTCATAACCAAAGACAAATATAAATCTGACGACTAATCAGTGATGGCGGCATAAACCGGAAATGAAGGTACGCATACGGTGAGGGTTTTCTGTCAGTAAACTGAAAGAGTCAACAATCCTGACAACCAAAAGGAGGACAGTAGGAGTTTACGGAAAATCAGTTGCAATTATAGAACATATTCATCAAAATCATTGTTTTGATGTAATTTTGACAAGTAAAAAGGAAACCAAACTAACTAGACACCAACTCTTGCTGGCTGGATGGTCGTGGCTCTTGTGTCACGGGAATCCGTTCATCCTGTACTCTTTTGTTGGTGTGCTGTAGTGTAGTTGTAGTGTTATATCGTAAGATCTGATTATGATTTATTGGTAAGCAGAAACAGAGTGTTTCTGCTATCTATTACAGTATTTTAGAGTTTGGCCTTATTCATAAAGCAACTGGAAACATTTTTATCGGCTAGTGACAAAACAACTATATTGTTAAACATGTAGTTTTATTTAAAACTACGCATATGTTTAAACTTTTATGCGTCATATTTTTTTCACATCACGATGTCAAATATATATACAGACAACGTACCATACAATCTATAAAAATAAGGCTTCTCACGAGACAACTTTATGTCCGCGTCATTTATGAATAGTCTGTTAACAGAAAGAAAATATGCAATAATAGCAACAACCCCTCAGGATTCTCACGACAATATTTCCTGCTCCTTACAAACAAATGGTATGAGCTGCCAGAGAGAAATACTGTCCAGTAGAGTTAATCAACCATGCATAATAATTTATAATAAAATATTTTATGAACAATAGATTTATACATTTAACTAACAGATAGTGCCATATATTTCTACTCTAAATCTAAACATACCAGAAAAAACAAAGTTTTGATATTGTAGAGCATAGGAACGACCAGCAACCTGTCTCTACCTTAAATGTACATTGCTAATGTTGTTTTGATATAATTTCAGTATATCATAGAGGAACAATTTAAAATTATGCACAACTTACAAGATGTACGGTTCAACTAAACTTAGATCTCATAGGGTCAAATAAGTAATTTAGTAATGAAAAAGAAACTTTTTTCCTGAGTTACCTCAAGTACAGAATTCGAACGACCACTACGAAAAATATTTATTCTTAAATTAGCCGGTCGTAAATAAACTTATTTTTATCATTTATTACCATTGTAAAATAGTAAAAGTGATAAATGACGTTAGTCATGTTTTACCCTCTTCAAAACATCGCAGTAGTTTTCTGTATTCCGCACACTAATACATAACTATTTAAAGTTTTATCCTTGAGATCCTACCCTATCCAACAAGAATGATGTCATTTTAACATCATCCTAAGTTATGTAGTATACCCGACTCTATAGGACACATATACAAAGGATAATAATAATACCTCTAGACTGACGCCTACACGTCTTCCCAGACTCATTTTCTCCAAGTTTTGTTGTTTACTTACATGCAACACAAAATGTAAATCAGCCACACGTCTACCCGAGTATATTATATAAAACCTGAAAAGTCAGCAAAACCACATAATTTACAAAATTATTCAATTGTACTTGCCGCATTTTACACTACCCTCCATATTTATTCCGTGTCTATACAAGTTTTTCCTTATTATATGCGTTGGACTAGGTACTACATGTTTTTGGAGACTTTATTCGAATTTCTTCTTTGTACTTTATTTTTTTTGTGGATATTCAGGGATATTTTAAGTATGCCTTTTACTTGAACGTCTGGTAATATTGTGCATTCATTCATTAGTAATTGCAACTATTATGATGATTAAATAGATGCAGCAACCACGTAAACATCAGCTTGTTCTGTTCCATCTGCAGCGATATTGTAATATCTGTTACATATAATACAACTCTAGGCAAGCCATGTAATATATGCCATACGCATACATAATAGCAGGTTTATCGTAAAGTAATGCAGGTTTTAAAGGGTTTGGAGAATGGAGGCATGAAATCATTCTGCTTCTCTATACGTTTTCAACCCTTTTGTAAATGGCGGCGCTCCTTTCTATTTCCATCATGGTAAGATAAGTTTATGTAGTATATCACATCACAATCACAATGTTGCAGGTCCCTATCCATTATTCCATTTCTAATATTTTCTCGCAGAAGGTGCACTATAACGAGTAATATTTTTTTAAAGACCTCCGTTAAAGTAATGCCGACCATTCTCCATTCCACTTTCCACTAGAATAATTTTTCCTTCAGCTTGAGTGTGTTAAAAACTTGTCACTCGACTCTTTCAGCTCCAGGCCACAAGTGAAAATGAATGGATTTTATGGTTATGAAATAAATGCTGCAGACACCACTAGCTATTAGACTGTCACGATAGCTGGGCTCAAGGTAAGAAAAATGGAACAGCGATTACAATTTACATTATATACAGTCAGTTTCATAGGGAAGAGATGCTATACCAAACTACCACCAGCAAGACTGATTTGCACGTGGACGGTGATATAAAATGAAAGGATATAATGTAAATAAAGTAGGTGAAAGGTAAAAAATCGTTTGTGGTTTCAGTTTGATGGGTTTAATTTAACCAAAGTGGGTATATAAACAAACCTGATGGCGACCGCTATTACCCTTTCTCAATACTTATACTATAAATGAGAAAAGGGAAATGGCTTGAAATGGTCCAGGTAATGGTGATATTCCATCAAGTCAACGAGTTTTTAAAAACTGATCCATAACTGTTACGCGAGAATATACAGTCTCCGCATACACACAGACACGTGTTATTTTACTAACTTCCTATCGTTTGATACCCATTTGCGGTCTAACAGTAAAATTGGGGGGGGGCTAAATACAACATAGCCATCAAACAGCCAAAAAGTGTATGTAACCTTTGTAAAAAAAAATATGAAAGAAACGAAGTGGAGGAATTCCTACGGAAAAAAAGATACGCAAACGTGTAGATACTTGCATCAAGCATCCTCGCCACTTACACTACTGCCATGCCTAATGAAAAAGTGAATGTTAACAGACACATATATTTTTTTTAAACTGTATGTGTAATGAGCATACCTGTCAATCAATTAAAGCGTGTCACACAAAGGAAACTTTTCACCCTTTTAAAATTCAATATTTAATTTTTGCTAATTACACATTGTGTGCAATCATTGGAATACCCTACACTGCTAAGCATACGTAAGTAAATATTATGCACAGAATGGGCTCCCCTGTTAAAATACGTCACGTCCAAGCCATCAAAAGTGACATCTTTTGTATAAAAAATAGGTACGCAATCTATCAATCACTGTCAGTAATCGGTAATCATCCTAATTTTCTCGTAATTTATAACAAAATGCAATGATATACTTGCTTCAATCAATAACAGCCTACCACGCATTAACTAAACGTGTTTAACGCTTGGAATTTTTTAAATTAGATCACCCGATAAATATACAATTTCTTCGCAAATAAGTACATATATTGAAAGTTGTTTGTTCTTAGGTAGTCTTTTGTAAACCCGAAAATTGCACTAGTAATTTAATCAACAAAAAAAATAAAAATTGTACAACACACTCAACGCAGTTTATGACAATCTACTATATACAAGTTCAATGTAAGTGTGTAATAAAACCTAGCGAAAGTAATAAAAATCGGCACGCTAAACTATTTTTGCGCGCTTCTACAATTTATTGCTACATGAAGCGGCTTTAAAAGAAAGCGAGCTTAGGTACGAGCACAGTGCAATGGTATTTTTGAAGCATTAAAATTTTGGGTGGCTACGTCAGCAAATCTTCATTTCTCAACAATAAAAGTAAATATTAGTCTTGTATTCCTGTTTACAATGTAGTAAATAAAGACAATCATTTGTGCATCTTGTATTTATAGCTTCGTTTTACGAGCTTTCAACTAAACCTTTGCGAAACAACACCGAAGCTAACAAGTGGAAACACATGCAACTCATGCAAGTTCCACATCCGCATCCCATCATCATCGATGGCGGCAATGACATAGTGGTGTCACTCCTTAATACATTGCACTCTGCACTGAAAAGAATTGCTTTTGGATGATTAACTTTTTACCTTCTGCAAATTGTAATGCTGTCTATTTTTTCTCGCTACACAATTCTGCCAACCTTCTTACACAGTTGTCGGCATTGGTTTGAGCAACAATTGTTAGGTACCCACAAAGGCAGGCATGAACCGACAACATTTGCACCGCGCGCAGCCCTCCAATACAGTACAGGATGACAACAACATCACGGCTAATATCTAGTTAGTTAAGGAGAATGCAAGCTACCATTCCGTCAGATATGTACGTATTGATGATCTATGATGTGATGAAGGTGCCACTGCCACGGCATGCAATTTTGCTAAAAACGTCAACGATGTTTTAATGGTCCATACATACAAAAATACAGTTAGCTTTGCCAGTCAAAATACGCTTGTGGTGCCGTGATGCAACGCAATAACCTACTTGATACTTGCTACCTGCACACATCACTTGGACGGGTATTACAGGGAAGAGAACAACTAAATTGAATCGATATGATTCACGATCAAATCATGATGATGCATCGCTTTGTGTGTAATGTATGCACGTACCTACGCGCAATAAAAAGAGAACAATGCAATGCCAGAAGCAAATGAGAAGACAAGTCGTATCTCTGTTGTAAAAGTAGTGAGGAGGTGAATGGTAGACTAGACCCTGATTGACAAGTAAATATTATCGTATCAACATTAAGTGCAGAAGTCAACTGGTCTTGATCTATTGTGAAGAGCGTCAGTACTACCGCAAATTCATGTACTGCCTTTTGTGTTGTTTAATAAACAATTTAAAAAAGGATTCTTCAATAAAAGTGTCGAATGTTTTTTCGCATCCATCCCGCTATTACTACACAGTAGTTCTTAATGAATTATTGATTTATATCAATAAACATCCTCACTCCTATCGCAATCCTAGACTGCGAAAGACTTTTGTCGTTTCATTGAAAAAGGAAACAATGTTTTTGCTCCACGGTTCCTGAAAATATTTTTCTTTTGTTTTGCTTTCACCAAACTTCGTGCCCTATTTATGTGGAGGTCAAAAGAATTATTTTACAATGTTGCCTTTCAATACGGATATGTTTTCACCTACTTAGCAAAACAATCTTTTGTACTTTATGATTATCAGCAGGCAATATTTTACTGACTATTGTAAAATGCCTCGTTACAGGAGAATGATGCTAGGTGTTGATTTAGTTGTGAGCTAATAAGAAAAACCAATATTTTGGTTAATTTTCAACTATGCTAACTTTGTACAAATGTACGTGCTTGCAAAACTTTCTCAAAATGTATGATGCGTAAATTTAAAAACAAATGGGCCTGGTATTAGTTGTTTATATTTTGGGAACAATGCAAAGTGGTTGTGTGGTATGTGGTAAGTATGCTGAATTCAGAGATACTACAAGTTCAGTCTCAAAGCTTGGTTAGTAGTTTAACCATATTTAAATATATCATCCTGTCATGCTCAATGACCAAGGTGTGGTCTGGTTTGACTCAATTCCTCTCCACTCGCAAGCTCACTGCCACGACAAACAATGTATAAATATTTTTGTAAAAGTAGACATGGTGGGTATGTTTTTAAAATTCTGTGCAGTATACACACTGTATACCTGTTTCGTTTATTGGCAATAACTCGGATTATTAAGCGACGTTAATCAAATGAAATTTTGCAAAACTCTGAAATAGTTGATTGGTATTCCCTCTAAAGCATTAATCATTTTGGTACCTATTTTAAGATTTTTTTGTGAGTTTTGCAAGTTCAGTACAACACAGATTGTAAACGATCGAGTTGACACAGATTTGCCTTTTAAATGTAGCTTGATAAAATGCATCCCACGCAAAATAAATAAATAATTTTTACAGCCTTCTCTCAAAACATGCTAAATCCAACGTTGTAAAAGATAATTCTGCATTTTATTCGTTGTGCCGTAAAAATCGTGTACATAATACTCACTACACATACATATTACTTGTTTCTTTTGACCCTGCAATGGAAATTTCCATTCAACCTGCTGTAAGAGATTGCACGAATGTGCGAGCAATTCCTGTGAAATTCAAGATTTCAAGTATGCATCTGATTATTGAGCCAATGAGCCAACACAATTGTATATATAAGCCATTATATCTATAACAATACCAGAATGACCACCTCCTCATTCCTCACCTCGAATTATACATCATAATAGCATGTATATAATGAACTATAACACAGAAAATTTCATAACAATTGCCAATAACACCAGATAAAAAGAATGTACCTACACGACCGTCTACCGGGAATATTTCTACAAGTCAAACAAGTGTTCACACAGGCATGCACTACAAAGACAAACTACAACTGCCGTAAAAAGTACGTTACAAAAATGTACTCAGGAATTACAATGGAGACGCACTAAATCTTCATCTGGATGGGTGACTGCTGCTGTGAGCAGAGCTGGTCAGCGAATTGCTTTTGTTGCAACTTGAAAATGCACAAATTAAAGCCAACATAATACTTTAAGTATGCCACCTGAATCTTAAAGGGATTTTAAAAATTTTATCTCCCCCTCTCCGCTCTTTCTTAGCTATCTAAAAAGTTCATACAAAAAATCAGATACCACCACCAGCAACAGCATCATCTTATCAGCGTAACAATACAATATGGTAATCAAAGGAATGTTACTTTTTCTATTATACTTATTTACTATATTATCTACTACGTTTCCTACATGCACATTTGCAAGTTTTTTATTACTTTAAAGAGGCACATGAAAGCAAATGCAAAAGTCCGAGTCCGACAGAAAACAAAAAACGAAACTGGAATCCTCTTCATCGTCTCCTGCTCATTTGCAATTCATGAAGGCAAAGTGTTGCCAACATTAAAACTTTATAGTGTACCGTAGAAGAGATTTTTGTACAGTTGCTGGTGTACTTGGTTCTACAACACCAGAAAACATGCATCCCTACAACAAAGATGACGACGTCATATTAAAGATAAAGAGATGAAACCAGAGAGTAGATTTCAGTAGCTTCAACAGCCGCAGAAAAGAGAATTTTTCGATGATGAAGCAACCAAGGTAAAGGAAGGACGTACAAAACTTGAAAATAAATGGCGAGTTCGTCCTTTAAAAAACAGATATTATTATGCGTTGCATATATTATTATTACATTACATTACACATATAATGTGAGCAAAGAGTCACAGCTTTGCATTTATAATACCCAAATAAATTATTATATATAGTCTAATATATGGGTTATAACATGAAATGATCGTACTCACAAAAAAAGAGACAGAGACGTTGGAAAAAGAATGATCACCTGGTTGGTTTGGTTATAATAGAGTTGAATGAAGATGCCCGTTGGGCAGAGAGTACATAAAGTTGGTCTTCTGCTTTTCTTGTCGTGCAAGAAAACCAAGTGGTAGCAATAATCGTTTATTTCATAGAAACAATGGTGTGCAAGGCACACCAAAAGATATAGTAGTCCCATCTCAAGACGGAGAGAGAGATGGGAGTTTCAATGTCTAGTTTATGTATGTATGCTATGATAAAACTATTTTTGATGCACAAAAAAAAACAAAACGTGAGTGGACCTATGGGAAGGGATTTTTTAAAGACGGTCATTTGTTATTTACTATAATACATTTCTGCAGAAAATCAATGTGTTCTACAGAATGGAGTAAATAGCCGACAGGTATTTTTCAATCGTATTTGTCTGCTAGTAATTCGGGGTTCAGCCGTTATAGACCGACTGTTCGGTGCTATTTGTGGCGTAATGTAATTAATGTAAGTGTAACTATTGCTGGTGTTGCCCACAGCACAGTCCCCCCATGACAGTGAAAGTATTATCCACAGACTTAATTCAAACAGACAAACAAAGAGATGTGATTTAGCGTAGTTATTCATCGTTAAACTGAGCGATTAAATATTACGAAAATCTTTTATCGCTACCGCCATTACCAGCATTTAGGTCGACATCACATGTAATACGTGTATTCTTTGTTGCGCTGATTTCTCGTTTCTTGTTCTTTCAGCTTGACTGTTCTACTTTTCATATGGGAAAATCTTTGTGCTGCAGAACGTACACTTAATTATGCAGAGAATTTTATTATTTATGCAGATACCAATGGTTATCTTCTGCATAAGTTAGGCACCAAACT
>JAHZNE010007983.1:0-16965 GCA_027744055.1 Callyntrura sp. NNG-2020 | reverse complement strand
GGGGGGGGGGCACGTGCCCCGGGTGCCCCATCCTGCGTACGCCCCTGATATCCTCCCCGTCAAAGTATCGATATAACAACGGCGCACAACAAGAACAATATTACTACGTGTGTATTACTTATATTGCCTGGAAGCACAATAACCGCTCACTCAACTCACACTGTAATGTCTTGTTTTCTTCTTCTTCTTCTTCTAATCCTTTCTCCCTTCTTCTTTCTCCTTCACCTCCTTCCACTACTGCACACTATTTACTGCTTATGCATTATTTTTTTCTCTTTTACTCCCTTGTTTTCCCTTTCTCCTGCAGGAAAAATGTACATTGTATATAATAATAATACCCTTAAATCTACTACAACTACACTACTATCATCATCAAAATACCATGATACGTACCGCGTACAATCACTTTTGCTTAAATTTGTCCAAGTGATTTACTCTATTCTCCTCTCCTTTTCTTCGTCCTTCTGTCTATCTGCGTATAACCATCTACTTTACTGCATGACATTGCTCGTTTATCGATGTTGTTGCTGTAGTTCCCCTTCTTCGTCCTTCACTTGACAACATGACTGTTTAATGTTATGCTTTTTTGGATGTACATCTTAAAAGCTCTTCCAGACACACATATACACATCGAAATAACTGTAGTAATCCCGTTGCTCTTTTTTCTTCTTCGTCTTTTTTTTTACAAAATAGCTCATATATAGAACAGCGTTATATGTCTACTTTTCTCATTGTGTTTGCTAAGAACATTTTCCCTGCGCATTCAAGCACGCACATATAAATGAACGGACTCCAACATGTTTTGTGCATGATGTCCGCTCATTCGGCAAAATTTTTAGGATTGTACATACCCACCACAACAACAACTTTTGGTTACCCTTTTCATTTTGCTATTTAACCTTTTCCCCTCTTTTTGCTGCTTTCACTCAAACTTTTTTCCTCTTCCTTCAACTCAAAAAAGTTGCGGAGATGAAGCAGGGAGAAAACGGAGGAAGCTACACACAGTTTCCTCTTATATCGCCATATATCTACCCATTAATTTTTTTGAGGGTGTTGGATATAGGCGTATTGTCTTTAGTTATCCCCTTGCATGTCCCTATTTCAAGTTGGCGGTGGTGTGGTGGTGCCTGGTCTGCTTTTTTCCTGCTGGTGATGGCAAACTTTTCCTCCAATAATTAGGAAACCCTCTGTTGTTCCTTGAGTACATCCGTAAATAATAACACGCATTGTAAAAAAATACAAAATGGTTATTTCCCCGGATTTTTACGAGCTGCCAAGAAATTGTAGAATGGTTTTTCTTTTTCTTCGTCTTGCGTACCCATCCTACTGTGTCTGACAGTGTCGTGATTATGAGGGTGGTGATGATGGGAAGAAGGTTGATGATAACCGTCATTATAACGTCGTCTCCTGTCACAAGCCTTTAGATTTCCCTTTACTTTCCCCGTCTATCCCTGGTGCTTAGGCGAGCACTCCAAGTAGAAACATAAACTGCATCCCCATTTTCCTTGGAAAAGTATTAAAAATTGTGGTAACGAGGCTATGAAAAAAAGAGAAAAAAAATGTCGAGACACAAGGAAAGTTTGTGCAAAAAAGGAATAGGATGGCGCACGATTGATGATAATTACGTTGAAATATGATGACTAGATACAGAGTTTACGCACGCTGGATTTCCAGTTAGTTAGGAAACTGTCTAAAAAACAATTTATTGGCTCATCTTTTTCCCGGTTAAGTGGATGATTCCCATTTTATAGGCTACTCAAAATATGTTTCTTCCTTTTTACTTTCGCTTACTTTCACTATCCACAATAGAAAGATTCATTGGTCGCTCAACCTACCCAATTTTGCATGTATACTACTACATTCACATATCATTATAACAAGGATCTTCATCGCATACCTTCTAAGCATTTTATATCTCCATTTTCTGGTCTTTGTGTACTTTCTCCTAGCAGGGTAGGGTAGATTGGCCGCTCCAACTGGTTTCCTCAATTTCTCCTTAGGCAAACTCACAAAACCGCCACCGCTTTCTCGCGTTTTTTTGTAAGCATCATCGTCGTCATCTTGTGTGTGTATGTGTGTATGTATAGGTGACCTTTAAATGGAAAAAGCCAGCTGCATTAAATTGAAGATGCTGTGGGCAAACGACAAACACGTCGACTGGGGAAAAAGCTTCTGTTCTTCTCAAATGTGTATCATGCGATATGCGTGCGGAAAGTCTGTACCCCCTAAATATGTAGACACATACAGCATTATTTAACTGGTTATATACATCGATATGTGTAGGAGTATGACATTTTATCATAACAGCTTATAACGCAAATTTTTCAGCGTATATATTATATATCCATTTTAAGACGGCCACTAATCTTTCCACTGCACAACGATAATAGCCTCATATGTATGAAATGAAACGTCTTTCTTTCTCATCCACTCCACTACTTTCCCTTTTCTCGGCATGTAGGTAGACGCCGTTTTTTGTAAACCACCACACACCGCCATATTCTTGAGAAGGCGGCTCATTCTTTTTGTCTAGTTCCTACTCCATTCCCGGGTACGCTTTCTTCTCATATTTTGTACACATGTGTGACTTGAATGTGGGGATGCCTAAAAATGTTGATAACGTTAACGTGTCTGGTTTTGATAGTGGGTATGTTGTGCTTCCGGAAATGAAGCAGCACGGTACTAGGTACCCTATATAGATCCCCCACAGTGTATCCATTTTGCTTTTCCATTCTTCATGTATTATGCTTCCGTCTGTACCTTAAGGGACAGTATTTTCTTTTAGATAAGAACATGTCGGGATACGTAGTCTCCTGCTCAATTCTGCATTCATCCATTTCCTTTATGAGCACAAAGCTAAGCACATTTTACGTACCTTTCTAAACACGCCGCTACAGCCGTGCCCACCGAGAAACTTCATTGTCATTCTTCTCCTCATCGTCACTAGTTGTTGTTGTTGTTATTGTCTAAAATAGATTGTTGGAAGAACATAGGATACCACCACGACACCGGATAACTGATATGAGTGTGCATTTCACTTTCATCTCCACGCTTAAATTACAAACAGGAGGTGAAAGAAAGCGGGAGAAAAATATCGAAATTTGTAGGGGTCTTTAACAAAAGTTATTTATTCAATAGCTCTTTGTATTTAACATGCCACATGCCATCTTTAGATAGGAACGGCCTTCACACACACGTCCCATTTACGAGACATGCACAATTTGCACGGAATAATTTTATGCAGGTACACCCGCTAGACAGAGTAGGAAAAATTTGGTTGCAGTATTTTTCCTCTTCTTCCGTCTTTCTGCGTTGTAAATTCTCCTCTCTCCACAGTGCAATACTTCGAACTGCCTTGTTCGGTGTATATGTACCGCTTCTCATCATTTTTATCAGTGGTTTGGCTCCTCACCGTTTCAATGCTCAACCACAACAGCATCTTGAAAGAGCGTCAGGAAAAAGATGCAGTGGAAAATAGAGAAAGTCCGTATGTATATTTCCGCCTATTCATTTCCTTTCTGAGAGAAAAAAAATCTTTTTTGGGGAATCTTTCAATCTCCGTATTGTTATTTTTCTCCGTACAAAGAATGCCATCATCTTCATAAAGTTAAAAAGAATTTTACATCCCGCGTAAATTCTACAAAATGGGTTTTCTCCTTAAGAAGTACACAAAAAACGATGATGAACAAGTATAAAAAAAGTGAACAGAAAAAAAACTTCCTTTTGTACACGCGATCGAACGTGAACCTGCTGGTTACAGTCAAAGTTCTGAAAGTTGCTTGACAGAACATTATTTTCTTGTTCCTTCCTTTTATTTATGCAAACCGCCTACATCTGCATCTACATCAAGGTAATAGCCTTTTTCACCCGATGATGATGATGACGATGATCACTACGAGAATGGCTATGCTGCTGTTGTTGCACTTTTTCCACTCTCTTGAATGAGCTCTTTCTTTGATTCCTTTTTTAATATTGAAAGCAGACGAAAGCAGAAGAGAAGGAAAAGGAGGAAATCTCTCCATCATGGCATCCCCTACCATTCCCATCCGCGTTGTTGTCATCAACTCTAATAATATTTTTATTTGCACAAGACCGACATTAAACTACTTATCGTTTTTTTGTCCGGCGAGAGACCCGTGCAGAGAAGAACGATATTGACTTTGGTTTAGCCGGAAAAGACCCCTTCAACTACAGCATACGCTCCTCCATTTAACGTTTGCCTGTTCATAAACACACAGACATTATGTCGCCCTCCACTTTCATCATGTTCCCATGGCAGTTTTCGGCCTGTGTGATTTTTTGACTTGCTGCAATTCCACCGTCTTACGGTTTGCTTCCCTGGGACAGAATCAGCGACAACTACCCCCGCCGCCACCACCACCAATAGCCCTGCGCTTTCTCTATTATCCCACATTACACGACTTTTTTCTTACTTCACATTTTTTGTTGATGATGATGCGATCTAGTCGCTCTGGGTTATATAATATTGTACGCTTATTGGGTAAGATGGCATGGGATTACTTTTTGCTGAAACTGCAACTATTTTTCTCTGTACATACGGAAGCATACATATTTACTTTCTTTTCTTTCTCACTTTTCCTACTAGCGACACCACTCTACCATCATCATCATTGAATCCACCAGAAGGAAAACGAACTAATAATACTTTTCGTTTACACAAAGTCATGCAACTACTCCTACTAGTTACTGGCTACAACCACCACCACCACAGAAAGTTTTCATTTCTTTTATTCCTCTTCTTACTATACCCTTTTTACTTCTTCTGTGTGAAACAGCAGCAGTTGAGCTACATCTAATAATAGTAAGTCTTGTGTGCGCTCTTTTTTCTCCTTGCCTTGCATCTTCCTCAACAAATACCATTCCATATTTTTTATCCTTTAATACAAGTGTGTCTGCGTGTGTTTTAGTTAGTTACAGGGATGCACCACCGCCACCATTACACACACACACACACACACACACACACACACACACACACACACGCCAGCCATTACTTTAACTCTCTCATGTTTAAACTATGAAGACGGCAATAAACGTGATCCCATGTTTATATGAGCTCTCACTCGTTTTTTTCTTTCTCGTTTTGCGAAAGAAGAAAAAACGTGACCATTACTTTATTTTTTTCTTTTACTCTCGCTACTATTCGTATTATTAGTGTTATTTACGTAGAATCCTCATCATCACCATCATCGTCGTCATCATCAAGAAGAACAACAGAGTGCGGTGAAATCAGTAAAGCGGTAGTGTCCTAATATTATTATTACTATTATTGCTTTCGGTTAAATTACACTTTTTGTTGGTGGCAGCAAAAATATACTGAAAAGTTGCTTTGGTGCAATTTTTTCTACTCCTTCAACTTCCACACACACACACATTCCCCCATCTTCCACACATTTTGGCAATTCAATTAATTTCAGTGAGGGAAATAATAAAGATAATATTGTGGCTTTACTCGGTCACTTGTTCAACAACTTTTCTCTCGAGCTTCCTTTCCTCAGCTAAAAATGGTGGCATCATCACCCATCTGTGTTTTCGCCCACAGAGCCCACGTCTTACTTTTGATTTCCCATTTCAGAGTGTTCCCAATAAGGGATCTACGGAATGACCAATGAATACACATTATGGGACGTTTATAAATAGGTACGCCCAGTTCTCTTCAAGGATGGAAGAAAAAAGTAAAAGATTTTTTGTAAAAAACATGAAACGTGAAATGAACAAGAATAGTATCGTCATTGTCGTCACTAGATATTACACAAAGCAACCGTCACATTATGAACAGCAATAAAGTATCCACGTAACAGAAAATTTCCCGACAATCATATTGAAACCATGTACTTCCCAACATGAGTAGACACGTACATGTAATGGCGGTGATGGTGGTGGTATGAAGAAACTGTAACATCACCACAAGTGAACCTTTCCATATACGCCATTCGCCGGAAGAAATAATGAGATTTTTTTTTTAAAATTGAACACAAAAAAATATGAAAAGTTGTTTCGGTGCACTGCAAGTGAATCTAAATGGAAAAAATAATAATGATGATATTGTGCACAAATGCGTATTTATTTTTCCGCTCATGCTTCTCTTTGGCTTTTCTTTTAACCATTTTGCGTCCGTGTTTGAAAAATGGCAAGGAGCCAATGGAGAAAAATGAGAAAAAAATGTACGTCAAGTGGAGTGCAATACTTCACGAGAGAGAACAAAAAAAGCCTACGAACCAACCACCAGCAGCAGCAGCATCTGCATCTTAGTTTTCTTTTTCTGTCCCTCTCCTTTTAAAGATGAGCTTCATATTCATAAATAATCTGACTTGCATTTTCTTTTCTTCGCCGTATCGTCAAGTTCAGTAAAGAAGCGACAGTATTGCCGCTACAAGAAAAGCAGCATTTGCTACTGCTACTACTACTACTACTACTACTACTCTGGTCGCGGTACTGCAGACGAAGAGGATATTACGAAGATAAAGAGCATGTGCTCGGCTCGTGTACTGCTACTCCTATTATGATAAGATGATTTGGAGGGAGAATAAAAAAAATAGAAGAGAGAGAGAGAAAAAAAATTGTAATAGAGAGCATTGAAGAATTTCTCCTCTCCATCAACTTCCCTTTTTACTTGCTTTTCCTAACTTCATATATTTTTTTCCTTTTTAAACGAACTTTTTCTATCCATTTTCTCCTTGATGATGATGATGACGATGATGATGATGAGTTATGAGAAATTTGGTTTTTCCCTGGCACGTATTACTGCTACAACTACCACCGGGTAACAGCAGCACGGCCACGGAATGTTAAAAATAGTTACTGTAGAGAAGAAAGATGCACGTCATCGCCATCGTCCAAATACGAACTAGTTGTGTGCATTTTTTTAGCTCTGCAATACAACCATGTTTGTTAGATAAGCATACACATTTTTTAGAAAAAAATTCATTCCCCACAGCCATCCGACTTATTTTTTTTTATGAATTACTTCTAAATTGAACGGGGCATGTTGGTAGTTCAGCCAGCCACCAGCCAGTCAACAGACAGACATGCATGCATGTTATGCATCGTGCAAATAGTAGTGTGGATTCCGCTTTACATCGAAGGAGAGAAAGTGTATTTTGGTGAAAGGAAGTACTTTATTCTTTTATTGCATCCTTAACTGCCGTCTATTTATGAAACGTGCGTAAATGGAGGAGTGTGCAAGTGTGCGTACCACAATATGAAAATGTTTAACAGGAGAAGAAGAAAAAATGATAGGAGTCAGTTATAAATTTATGAAATTTATAGTGATGGTATTCGTTGTCATGGTAGCAGCGCAGTAAGTTGCAAAGTGCATAGCCTTGGTCATGTCGTTGGTGAATTGAAATTATAGATCTAACGTGTGTATGCATCATGGTAATAATAATAATAATAAAGTGGAAGCTGTATTCATTATTGCATTACTGCCTGTTTTTCAAAAGAGAGGGTCTTGGTTGGTTTCAATCCACTAAAGTGATTCTCAGCGGTAATACACTCGTTTTAAGCCTCTTTAGTGTTCGCTCTTGCTCTCTCTCCCTTTCTTGTCCCTCCGCTTCTAATCTCATCTCACTTGGTCTCTCTTGCGTCCATTTTGTTAGTTTACCGGTTTAGTAAAGTGCAAGTGGTTATGGAAGTGCGTGAGGGAGTATGTGTGGATGAAGGACGTGAGTATGTAGTTGGGTTCTATAATACGCGCAGTTTCACAGAATAGTACGAATTACCGCGTTTACAAAATAGTGATGCGCATCTGGTACACACATCGGATTTTAACTATTTCAGATACGATCTCTTCATCTTACTACATATCAAGTATGATGCTCAAATTTTTAAAGATACGTTATGTTTCAGTGTCCAAATTTTCAGACAACCAACCAATTAAGTATTTTTTGCATTATAGCTACTACATCAAAAGTTGTCATAAAATAGATTGTCAAGAATAGATGTTTCAAAAGAGTATGTGTTCTTAGGATTGAATGCAGCCATTGTGATAATTTCCTGAAGGGATTGTCCTCGGATTGAAATTTTCGAAAGTTGAAAGTACATATAGATGCACATTGGAACATCACTGTTGTAATTGTTTTGTTAATTTAATACAGAAAACTCTCATTCTGACCCATGGCAAGACCATTTGGTGGCGTGAGAGAAAACAGGGGAAAATCGAATGAGAGTATGCATATACGCTGACAAACTAGAAAACAGACACACTATACAAAAGCAAATACACTTAAGAAGAACTACGGTACTTCTCTATGGCAATATTTGCACATTTTGTCGTTGGAATCCCTTTGCTCTATACTTGTGTACCTTATTGTTTCGGTTCTCTGTTCTTATTTACCAGAGCAGCAACTACAGAACAGCTCTTTACAATTGTTCACTATGCCCATGAACACGCATACCTACATTTTATTGTCCTCGTCTTGCAATCACCTATTTTTTTTAGGGTACACCTGTGAACAACAAACAAGCAAAATTATACTCAAAGCCTAAGTACACACTCAAACAAGAAAAATATTTTCCTCTGTGGATTTTTGCGGAGAAAGCGAAATATCTTGCTTCCTAGCTGACTCCATTTTTCTAATTGTAAATTGGATTACAGAGTAAAATGTTAAAGAAACTGTGCCGCAATAATGATCCTCCGTCTTGTTGGTGTCGACGACAACGAAAAAGCCTAATTATTTTTTCTTCAAATCTGAATTGTCTCCTTGCCATAAAAGTAATTGAATTGGACGAGAATCAGAAGCAACAGGAATCCGCCTCTTGGTGCACCAACTAAAAAAGCTTTCAAAAAGCCGCACGAAGATAGAGATAGGAAACGCCACGCAATATGATGCTCAAGTTAATACAGACAAATAAACATGCATGTTCCAATTATATTCCGTATTAACAAAAAGGGGCTACCAAAAAAACTTATGTCGTGCACAAGGTTGACGTTTCACAATCGTCATTTGTTATCTTATATCACTTAACTGAGAAAAGTAGCAAACAATTTATGAAAGAGTAAAGATAGCTAGCTAGAGTAAGATAAAGTGAGAGCAGGCAGCACAGCATAGTGCCTCTGGTTGAATACTGTGGGTGGACAATTCAATGTTTTATACATTTTTTATACAAAATTTCCTTCAGAATGCCACAAACTATAACATATTGCGGTAGTAGACTCTGTGAAGTTCCTGTCGCTACTTCTCTAATGCCATGGCTTGTATTCTGGAGAAAAAAACGAGCGAAAAAAAAGGATTGGGCGGTAGTCTCAAACTAATGATTTGACTACATAAAATATGAAATGAGTTTTGTGATAAATACAATGCCCTATAGTATCATTGCCAGTAAATTGAATAATATAGATAAGATACATATGTGTCTATACACACCAGTTGTACCACGACGGCATATAACAAGACTATGATGATACGGCTTTAACTTGTGGTAATAACGGTAATGGCACGACATGATCATCAACTACTCATTCTTTACTTAAGTAGAATATATCCCGAGACAGAAAGGAGGAGGAACAGCTAGCTGGATGGCAGGGGAAAGCGGAGTGGGAGAGAAAGCAAAGACAAATCTTTCTGCAGAGCAGCAAAGAAATGGAAAAGTGTTGTAGTACAAAGAGAGGAGGGAATGGTCGTCCTCGTAAAATTCATGATGCTACGCTCATGCTGAACATGATGATGATGATGATGATGACGACGACGACAACGATATATTTCAGGTCTGATTCCGTTATATGCAACGTAGCTATATACACACTGTGAACAATGTGAAGATGTTAATGAGGGATGGATACCAGACTTTAAAAAATAAACATTATGCATAGATTGGTACGGTGTACGACGACACTACAGTGGCAGCATACATGCTAAAGTCTGCAAATATTACAACATAAACATGAGTATGTCTCTGTGTCTGTCGACTTTGCCGTCACGGTTGTTTGAACGGCGAGACAACCTTGTTTTGACGGAGTTCGTCTGTGCTCCTGTGTGTTTCATTTAGTTGTACCAAGTTGTAAGTCTACTAGGGTTACCTACATATGCATATGTTTATGGTTGCGACGAGGGAAAAACCTGTACCACAACCCATTTTTTGGGTATTGCATAGGCATTATTGATGATTTGAGTGTGTAGTAGTGTTTTGACATGAAATGGCAATGGTGACTGGGTGTCTAGGTGGAACTTGAAAGGCTTCAAAAAGATTTACGCCAAGAAATAAAATAAAAAAGCCATTCCGGAGTATTATTTAATATTTTATTTCTACTTCGCGTCTATTAACTTCCGTTGTAGTATTACTACACCCCATGAATATCCTGTCTTTGGGCAGTATTAACCTTGACCTGGGAGGGCAGGTGACGTTACTCCAAATTCCGGTAGTCGTAAAGTGAATCATTTTTCAGTCTTGTAATCTTCTTTTATTACGGGGGAAATGCGCCCACGCAAGATATGCACAGATTTATAACCTTATTAGTATCGTTTTGTCAACGACGACCGTCTGCCAACTGCCGTCTGCCGAAACTTTTTGTAAATTGCTTTTACAAGCGTTGGGAGTAAAGGTCATTGAAGTTTTTTTCTCTCGACTTACCTCCTATATGCGCTTTAAATTCTTTTTACATTCTACATACGCCTTGCCTGTAGACATAGGTCAGTAGCTGGGATAAGTTAATAGGTGGGTAAAAAAAAACTTGCCATTCCTTTACTGTTTCTTATCCAAAGTTTTTATTTACGTTGACTCCCACTTTTCGCCTCACCGCAATAGCAACAATAACAAAATAACAAGAAGAGCACGACTGAAATTTGCTGTAGTGGCTGTAGTTGTAGTACATCATGGTAGGTCGTTCTCCTTCTTTCCACTCTACCACGGGGATGTGACTCTTGCCGTAAATTCCCCAAAAGAAATAAAGAAATCCACATAAACTCTCCCTCTAGACCTGTTTTCACTTTTAGTTTCGTCAACATTTTCGCTAAATAAATACATTTCAGCACTCATTTTATTTATAGGGATATGATTTGAGCAGTTTTCTTCAGAAACCCGTACCACTACAAGAACCACCACTACCAAAATGATGCTACTACTGCGTCTATCACTACACACCAGTGGAGAAATACTGTGTTGTTGTGTGGTCTCCTTTCCTCCCTCTCTCTGTCTTGGTGAAAATGTTGAAAAAGTACTTTTTCAACGACAACAACGTGCTCACATTCTCCCCCTTTCTCTCTCTCTCTCTCTGCCTGCTGGCACTCTAAAAACACATAAATAAATGTGAATATATAGACACTCCGTGTTTCTCATCGGGGTATAAGTCATTTAAATAGTGAGGGCAAAAGTCCTCTGTTATTTCTTTCCTTTTCCCCTGTGTACTTGCGCGCTTGTGTTTCTGTCTGTTTATGTGTTCGGAATCAAGAAAATACCATTTTGCACTGAGGAGAGCTGTGTGTTTGTGTTTCCCCCGTTTTTTGCTACTTTTTCTTCCCGGTGTTTTGTCAGATTGATAGTTTATCGCAGCAGTGAAATGGCCATTGTATGCACGAGTGACGATACCATTTTAAGCTTTATTGAATACCATTTTGATAAATGTGATTTCTCATCGAAATTGCTGTTTTTTTGTTTTCCGGATTATCACACCGTGAAAAGGTATAAACATGAGGGTTGCTGCAGTGGGATAGAAAGTACAGTAGAGAGTGGTGTGCGGAAATATGAAAGAAAAAACGTGGGAGGAAACAAAACTCCTTTCTTTGTTGTATTTTACCTGGAAAGGGCATTGGAATACGCGAACTTGTTTTATCCTTTACCAATAAGGTAAATAAGATAAATTAATGTTTTGCTCTTTGTAGTTTCTGGCATTTGTGTCGTAGTAAAGCCCCCTCCCACTTATTGTATACGCAGGCAATAACCTTTGTAAAATAACGACATGTGTCCAATTTTATCAAATTTGCTTTCTGTGCACAAAGTTAAAAAATGTGGTTAGTGGCATACAAAATTTCATTCAAAATTACTGTAACATCAGGTTTTGTGTGTGGTAAACCCAACGTGACGTATTGTAATGGCAACATAATTACTTCAGACCTCAAATTACAATCACACTGACACCCACACAAAAAGCTATGACCCGTACGGCATGAACAAAAGTGCGCTACAGGAAAAAGGGGATTTACTCTTTTATTCACGAAAACAAAATGAAATAGACACTTGTGAACTCTGCTGCAAGTTTTTTTTTATTATACGCCAAAATGTGACAGTGACGAACTGATTGGCTCACAGACTGACCAGTGTGTTAAGGGAGACATACAAAGCAGCAAATAAATCTAGTGGGTAGCTAGAAACAAGAAAAATCCCAGCCAGAAAATTACTGCCATTTCTGATGCTGTCCCAACTTTAGCTTTATTGCCACCCTTACAATCGCCCCCACGATCGCCTCCTCCCTCACATTTGTGAATCCCATCAATCAATCTGATTGGAAATTTGGCATTTTAGGGAAGGCTCACCGGAAAAAATTAGTCTCTCTGGATTTCTCTTAAATATTTCCTCGTGTCCTAATTTCCGACGAAAAAAATGCAAGCCATCACAATTACTAGTGGAAACCTAGTTTCAGTTGATGACCTATATAAGTAAGTACGTGTATCATACATCTACCAGCCGGCTACCAGAGCTCTATTACTTTCCTACGAAGAGAATTTCCTCCCAAATCTTAATATAAGAACGGCTGTTCCCCACAAATCATAGTGTCTCTCTCTCTCCGAAGAGATCCTTCTAATTCCAAGGTAGGTTCACATCTATGAACGCTCCATAGCTGGAGTGAGATGCGACGTTGAAAGAAATGCAAGCTAATGAAAATCCAATAGGGATGTACAAGTTAGCAGTAATGTATCTTCTCTATCCCGTTCGTTACCGCCAACTAACCAACCAACTAACTTTATTTCTCCAACTATTCGTTTCCTCATATATTGTTAAAATACTGGAGGAACAGCAGTGGTAGGGTCATTGCACATTTTCCTTTCCACGTCCATAGATACATTCGTTAGACGTGCACTTGGCCAAATCTTTACGACTTGTACTATTACGACGAGTAGGGCAGTCGGTGGTGATATGGTGGTAGGGAGATGGTAAAAGTTATGGGAAGTTGGTGGAGAGCCGAGTAGTGCAAATACTACTGAAGATGGTTAGTCATCGTGACAAACAGTAGAGAGGAGCTGGCTACAGGCAAAAAGAATTTCATGGATCATTCATAAATTTTAATCGAAAGGCCTTTTTATTTTGCAAAAATTCTATAATCCTCGTTTTCTCTTTTTTATACTTTCCCAATACTTCCTATGACACGAAATAAAAATCTCACATTTTTCCTCGGTCAAACTTTTCCTATTCAGGAAGATGGAGTAAAGGGGACAAAGAGTAAGGGGAAAATATACGTGTAAAAAAGTTGTCCACATTACTGCAATGAAGTGAAAGTGAATGAGAGGCAAAGTTTGTCCCCGTAGTTTTTAAACATAGAGCGACAGATAGAGAGAGGGGGGGGAGGTTAGAGAGAAAAATCGAGGAACGCAGATTTAGTTTCAAAGTAAGAAGAGTTGCATGGCCTCTATATTTTCAACTTGCTATTTTCTCTGGTTTTTATAGGGTCATATGGATGATTTAACTTGGGAGTCTTTTTATGTGATAAATATACAGTCTCTCTAGCTCTCCCCCTCTTTACCGTTCCAATCTTCCACCAGGTCGTGAGAGAGTGAGATATGGTCTGATAAATTGTTTGACATTCACAGTTCAAAAAGTAGCGCACCAAAAAGTGGTATAGTATCAGTAGAAGGGGGTGGTTTCGTGCTATAATCGAGCCTATCCCAAGTGATATGCTTGTTAGTCGTTAGTCGTAGTGGTAGTAACTGTACATAACGGATAGTAGTAGTACCTCAATTTTATCTCCCTGGGTAAAACATTATGGTGACGAGACGAGAGAGACAAAAGTTGGTTGACACATTAATCTAGGAATTGCAAAAAAGTCGTAATCCACAAAGAGCCAAAAAAGGAAAAGTGCGTGGTAATAAAACTCCCCGTCTATTTTCCAGGCTGACTCGACCACTTCAAAAGAATGCAAATCAAGCCGATTACGAAACGAAGGCCATCAAAAACACATATTCGACAGGGAAACTCTTTTGTATGAAGAGCACTGTTAGAATTCGTTCACCCCATTAAAAAAACTAATTAGCGCTTCATTTCTACCCTACAGTGTTGGTAGTGCAGTGGATGTTGTAAAATGGATATTGAAATGGACAGTAATGCCTAGTCATTTGAGGGAACGTCACTGCTGCTTTGATATATGGGTACACTTGGCATGATAATATTTTTCTTTGAAATTTTTGTTACTGCACGAACAGCCCACATGTCTCTTGTGAAAGCGAAAGTAAAAGTTCATGTGTTTTTTTTTCACTGTAAAATAGAATTTTGGCTCGATGATTTCTTTATTGAAAAAAGTTATTTAGTTTGATAGACAGACGGTCAAGATTGTCCAGACGACCGGAATTTTTCTGAGGCGCAATTTTTTTTATACGTCAAACTGAAAAAACGACTAAATAGACTTTTGTTGAAGGAAAAGGGTGGACCTGTCTGTAGATCCCGTTTCAAAGAAACGCCAGAGCTCTTAAAACATTTCCATTTTGTCGATTTCAATAATGCTGTCACGATTTCAAAGAAAGTAGAAGAAAAAGATTTTTTAAAGAAATAATTTACACCAGCAATATTTTAGTAACACGATTTTTTCTCGTTTTTCTCTCCACATGTGCAGTATCCCTAATCCCATTTACACTATTGCGGTATTTTGTAGAAGATTCACGTCCTCCGCCATCTACTCTGACTGCATGTGCAAACTTGTGGAAATCTAATAATCGCAAGGGAAAGTGTGCATACGGAGGGGGCTTTACAATTTTTGTTTCTTTTTATGCCATTTTCCTTGTATCCCTAACAATAAACGGTCCTCAAAATGCAGTCTTCAAGGACACCACCACCTGCTTCCTTCACTTTTTCTTCCATTTATTTTTTATATTCTCCTCCGCAAAATCCACTTGCATACAAACAGCACTAATTATTTCCCTTTTTCTACTTTCTACAAAATAAATGCTTCAAGTCACACAAAAATATGGAATTTCTAGCAAAACAGCCATTCCTTCCCCCCACTCAAATATTCGTGCAGGGGAAAGAAAAAAATGAAAAAAGTTCCCAATTGTTAATGCATCACCAGCAGCGTCGACATATACTCTCTCTCTCTCTCTCTCTCTCACACACACGTTTCCTTAACGAGTAAATCAACGAAGCATTTTCTCATCTCATCTTGATATCATCTCGTGTTATTGGTTGTTTATTCAAAAGGCAGCCTCGAGAATACGGATGTGTACTGCTGATGCTGGTAGCTTGCCAATATTAACAAGTCAGCTAAGCACTTTACCTCCCTGAGATGATCATCATGTCGGTTTATTGTTGTGTGTGTAGATAAAAAAACCAGGGAAAAATCCTCGTTTCCACTGCGGAGAGGAAGACGAATCGAAAAAAAGCTCAGATCAGCCTTACATCTTTGCTTGCTAATGATGTTGTGTAGCAAGTTAACAAGACTTTGATCCTTTTTTCTTGATCATCCCTCCCTGCCGTCTTATCCGTCTACTTTCTTTCTTCTCCCTCTCCCTGTCTCATTCTCCTTGGGCCTGTCGACAGCTTTCTTATTTCTCAATATCACTATAATTTGAGAAGGTTTCCATGTGTACTGAACCATGGAAACCAGCACGTCCACATAAAATATGCAGCAGCAACAGCAGTAATAACAGCCACAACTGCAAGAATAATGAGATAATAATACTATTACCCGGGTTACGTTCACGCTAACTCGTTCCTTCATTCTTTCTTCTTTTTTTATCTGATTTACATCGAATCTCTACCATATTAGGGAAGAGCGTAGAGCTCTTTGTGTCTCTTTTTCATAAACCGCTGGAATGCTACTCTGCTTGGTAGGAGCAATGCTGATGGTGCATTTTGGTAGGACGCGACGGAAGAAGAAAGAGAAAAAATGCCACAGTACTACCGCAGCAGCAAAAATTATCCTTTTGGGAACAAAAGAAATTGTGCGACGACAACTACATCGACAAAGGCAAGTGATGATGTTCGGTTGCAGATGTGAAACGACTTTGTTAGGTAGAAACCTTATTGATTTTCTCGTTTCCCCAGATTGCAAACTTTTGTCAAGGTTAAATTGCATATTTTGGAAAATGAAAAAGGGAACACTATCATGATTGGAAAACACCCACTTTTACAAAGTTACAAGATCAACGGAAAGGGTACCATGACTTCGTTAGGTGGTGTCTAGAGATGAAGGCTGGAATGTGTGTACAGGGATAAATCCACATAAATAAGTTATTGGTCTGATAAAGCATTTCAAGGCAAGTTGGAGCAAAACCTTGTTGCTTCTTTTTTTATTTACTACAGACTACAGACTGAATATCAGCAGCAGCAGTAGCATCAACAACACCAGTAGTATTGTTGTTGTTGTCGTCACCATTTTAAATTAACTTTTTTCCTCAATTTGGATGACGACGACGACATTTTACATGTGATTGCACTTACGGGGCCTACAAAACCAGTAAAACTCGTCTGTAGTGAAAGTTTTTTGTGTCAACGAAAAAAAAACGGTTTGTAAAGGAAAGGCAGCGAGTTTTATGGTAAACTTTTACACAAAAAGGAAATGTGTAAATTACGTAGCATGTACTTTAACAAACGTTTTACGCTACTTTTCACATTTATTTACATGCTACTAAAATGTGGCCAAATTCAACTTTTTTTCCAGAGAAAAACAAATTAAGAAATATTCTCATGTTCCTCTGAAATTAAGTATTCACTTCGCTAAATATCATATACACTCTGTAAAAGTCATATAGATACACCCTTACAATTTTAGTGGTAGTGTTGCAGCAACTTTTCTTGTCGACTTTT
>JAHZNE010007982.1:0-17074 GCA_027744055.1 Callyntrura sp. NNG-2020 | reverse complement strand
AAATTAAAGGGGAAGTCGACTGCACGAAGGGTGTGTGTCCGAGAGAAAATTCCTGCTGGGGCATACGGGGAATTCGGCAGGGAAAAGTGGTTTTGTAGGCCAACTTGACGTAAAAATAGAAGGAGAGTGGTTCTATTTCTGGGAAATTTTAATACTGGGGGAAATTCGAAATTGGCAGGGTTTTTTTCGGAGGAAGTGACACACATTTTTGTGGCAAGGACCAATTTTCACGTGAGTAGCCACCTTTTCAATAAGGGAAACCGCGAGTATAGGAGCACATGTGTCATTTTACATTTTTCCCCGTTGCAGGGAGCAGCTCGCAGGATTTTTTATTTCGTTTTCACGGAAATTTGTGGATCTTGACGAAACGAAACGAAACTACGGGGGAAATATTATCGTCCTGCGTGTTTTTTTTTGGAAATTCCCCGCTTTTTCCCCCGGTTGGGGCATAGGGTACAACAATGACAAGAATTTCTTTTCATTTTCCTTATATTTTTTATTAGAGAGGCAGTGTAGCAAACGAAATGGAATCGTACACAGCCACAGGGACTCCTTTGAAGAGGTAAGAAAAGGGAATCTATAAAAAAAATTATGCTTTTGGGAAGAGAGAGAGAGAGCACTCCTCTGAAGAAAAAGGGAAAATACCTACGTATGTTGAATTGAATTTGGTTAGAAAAGCGTACACACACACACAGACAGACACACACAACAAACGGGAACAACGTGTGTGGCCTTGTATCTTTTCGTTTCACGTTTTTTTTTCTTCTTTTCTTGTGAAAATAATATTACTTGCTTCCAGGGTGTATTTCAAAGTTAAGGTTTTGCATTACGTCTTTCTTTGGGGGAGCGAACAAATTTTCTTGCATAAAAGCAGTCTCCTTTATTTTCTTGGCGTGTCCCCCCTCCCCCTCGGTACAGCAGCGGGGAAAATAGGATTCCCTTGAAAACGGATCAGATCCACGCAGCGCTGC
This sequence comes from Callyntrura sp. NNG-2020, assembly GCA_027744055.1. Classification (NCBI taxonomy): domain Eukaryota; kingdom Metazoa; phylum Arthropoda; class Collembola; order Entomobryomorpha; family Paronellidae; genus Callyntrura; species Callyntrura sp. NNG-2020. Next base: position 16,103 of record JAHZNE010007982.1, on the reverse strand, counting down.
ACCGACCCCGGCCCCGCTTTTTCCCATTTTAGACGAGTGCCCTTTAAATAATAATTTTTGCAAAGTGCCGTGTGCCACCGTCTAAAAATGGCAAATTTTCCGCTGTGACGTAAATTTAAACCAATTGTGGGGGATTAGCCGTAATTGAGAGAGGCTACCTTAAATATTTCACAATTTTTTCCGCCAAAAAAACATTGCTCCGTCGATACGTGTGGTCGTTTAAATCTGGGGCGAAAATAATTTTGCAAAAAGGGGCAACCTGGATTGTAAAGGGGAAAACGGGGGAAAATCGTCGGGTTTCCAGAAGGTGTACCACTTTTTTATAATTTCCCTGATTAAATAGTCAGTTGTCACTTGCTAAATGATTATACCTTTCCCGTCACGTGTAATTAACGGTTATTGACACGTTGTCATTTTCAGCAATTATTTTCCTTCGAAAACTCCCTCTGTTTATGTTGTTGCGGGCTTCTGTTGTGTACCTTGTCAGCGCTTATCTATACGGAAACCCGGAGCCGTACCGCTTTCTCCCTCCTTACCTTGTCACATTTCTGGGCGAAAATGGACATTTTTATCGACGATGTCCCTTTCACAATTTGAGGGTAGATGTTCGAAAAATTAAATTAAATGATATGCACAGGCCATGTTGGAAAATATTTTCGGGGAATAAAGTGAATAAGAAAAACGGTTGAAAAAAAATAAGTTCATGTGCACTTGTGTTGAAGTATAATAGGAGCAGGTATGCAAAAAATACAGCAGGAATTCCAGACAACCGGCGGCGCAGGTGGATAAAACGAGCCAAAATTACGTTTGTGTTTTTCGAAATAAAATTTCTCCGCTTTGATGTATTTATGCAGTCGTGACCTACACCGTGGAATAATAATTTGAATTTTTTCCCGTATATTTCTCCTCGGGATGATAACACACAATAAGGGAGAGAAACAAGGGTTAAAAATGGAACGTTTCTTTTTTATACCGTATTTCTTTGAATTAGGGCCCCGGCTACAAAATAGGATGTTATGGGACAATTTTTTGGTACAACTTTTTATTGGCGAAGATACGGTGCATTCAAGATGTCTTGAAGAGGGTTTAACAAGATGAATTCTTTATTTTTTTACGTTTTTCCCTGAAAATAAAATAAATATCAAAAGTCAGCAGTAAAGGTGACCTTCACGGCTGCTGTATACCTCAATATCTCCACCGGTTTTCTTTCTTTCTTACTTTCTTTTATAAGGCTTTCTCCACACACACACACACACTCGTCTTTTTACGCTTTTATCTTTGCATCACGATGAATGACGATACAACATGTTTTAAGTTTATTTATTTTAAAGAGGAATAAATGTTCAAATGATTTTTTTTTCTTCGCGTTTGAAGAAACAGTTTCCTTTTTTCTTCAAGATCCCATCTCTCAAAAGCAGTCCTTTTGAAACCAATTTACAATTTCGTCAAACAAGTAAACTTTCTCCTTTTTTATTCAACTTATCACTGCTCACTTCTAGTTTCTTGGGAGTGTCACTTTACATCAAGTCATGTCAAGTCAATGATATTTTACAAAAAAAAACAAAATACTTTCCCAAATTTTCTTTTCATTTCCCTTGTCACTGCGCCCCTTCTAAATGGCAGGCTTTCTTCCACGTTTTACCTGAGAACGGGACAAAATTTTTTTTACTGGACGAAAATACACCAGGAAAAAAAGAGAAAAAATCTACCTTAGCGAGCTTGTGCTACTTGAGTCTAATTTTTTTCGTTTTGAGGAAAACTTTGTATTTTTCCTGTCACTTTCAGTTTTCTCTTTTTCCTCGCTTTTTCCTGCATCTGTTGAAATCAATCACGGTGATCTTTCATTCAGACCTGAACTCTTCTCTGGGTGCAGTCATCCAAGGATATCGACATTGAGCATTAATTCCCCGGGAAAACAACAGAAGCACAACAGAAGATTTTCCCTTTTTTTCCTTTCTCCTCCTTTAATTTCCCCTCCCGCTCATTTTAAACCTTCTTATTTTCCTCTTACGTTTCCTCCTCACAGATATTATGTCTGGTTGTGTACCTGGCAAAAAAAACCTTGAAGTTTCTTTTCGGTCGTCGTGTGAATAATTGTGTTCTACTTTCTTTGGAAGGTGCATATGTCGTTAAAAAATTGTCTACTACCCTACCAACAGCAACTCGTGGAGGAAAAAAAACGGGAAAGAATCAACGATGAAGAAAGCGTGTAAAACGGTGAAAAATCGGCTGGCCTTCTACAAGCCATCCATCAATCACTTAAAATGTATTTCTCTCTCTCCCTCTCTCTCTCTCAAAGAGAACTAGTAGCAAAAGACTCAGAACCTCTGTCATTGATACTGACAATCGCGGACTAGGTCGTAAAAAAGACAAGCGGAAAGGGAAAAACGAGAGTAAAAAATAAATAAGAAAAATCGCCATTTTTTTCTCTTTCTCTCTCTCCCTCTCTCTCTCAAGAAGAAAATCATCGCGTTTGTTGTACTTCCAGCTTTGCAATCTTTATCCCTTCTTGAAATAATGTACTGTCTCTCTCTCTCTCTAAAAGCCATGTACCTACCTCTTGTTATTCCCCTTAAAACGGGCAGCTTTCTCCCTAAAACCCCTGCTCGAGAAAACCTGCATTGAACACGGTGGTGCCCGGAGAAGAGGAAGAGAGAAAAAATAACAGCAAGCCCATTAAAAAGAGGGCATTAGCCAAGAAAGCTAAACACCATTTTCCCCTGGCATCCGCACGTACCGAGGTAAAATTCCAAGTGGTACCTATAAGACGATCAACGATATGTATTATATTCCCGGGTGGCCTTGCCGGCAATATACCGGAAATTCTCAAATACCCTCCCGTGCAATGTTATATTTACCGCTTTGCAATCATAGTCATAGTAAGAACGAGATGTATGGGGGAACGGCGAAAAAATTCAATTTTGGGAGTTTTTCCCGATACGGAAAACAAGAGCTGTTTTATTGGAGGACGGGTGATAATTTGAGAATTTACGGTATTTCTTCTTATTTTAGAGGAGCGCCACCCTACATTCATATAGGTCCAATGTGATGATGAACAAGATTAAGTCAGCGACACTCTCACACACTTTCTCAATGTCGGCAGCGACGGCATCTCAAATCCTTCCTCCACTTAACGATTCTCTGATTATTATCTCTCTGCGAAATAAGGACATTATTACAAAGCGCTTGTGTGTATATCCTCTGACGTCTATCCAGAGAGAGAGAGAGAGAGAGACCGGTGCGAAAATTCAACTTGAGTGTACAATGTCTGCACAGTTGATACCAGAAACTGGGTCACTTTCTCTCTCTGAATACATGCACTCTCTCTCTCTCTCTCTTCATTTTACACCCATTATCACTAGCCGTTAGCAATAAACTCTGACATTAAGAAAATTCTCCAACTTCTCTCCGTCTGTCTTTCCCTTTTTCCTCTCCGACCTTTACACACTTCCGGGGACCCATTTCCCTGCTTTCCCTTCTTTTTTCCTCTACTCTCCCGCTACTTTCCCCCATCCCCTTTCTTCCTTAAAATTTTGTTTATCAACAACAAACCTCCTCCTCATCATCATCATTCCCTTATAGCTGCCCTGTTCATACTCCCCCTCTCTCCCAGCGTTATACCCACTGGCGCAGTTCATCGGCCTATATTCCCTTTTTGTTGTCCCTCGCCCAACTTTCTCCCCCTCCAACAACAAACACCCAGCGGAAATAAACTTGGACCTGGCACAAACCCGAAAACTTGAACCAGTCTAAGTACTCTTTCTCTTTTCCCTTCTTGTTGCGTTTCTCTCCTCTTTTCCCCCTAAACAAACCCGAAAAACACCGGACAAGACAACTCTAGACAAGCACACAGAAGAGAGAGAGAGAGAAAGAAAAAAGATTATACTTCTCTGCATTTTTTTTCTTGTTGAAGAGAGTAATCTGCTGTCTTTTCCTTTCAGTCAGGCAGTCACTACAACGGCGGGTAAATGAATGAGTATGTTTGTACTGGCAACAGTGAAAGTTGTTGTTTTACTTGTTCGTGTTGTTGTTGCAGTTGTTCCGCCGTTATTTCTTCTACTCTCTCTCTCTCCCTCTCTCTCCTTCTCTCTCTCTCCTGCACACTTTCTTTTTGGTTTTCTTTCCCCGACACGATGATTTATTTGTGAGTGCCAACATTATTTAAAGCTTTTAAAAACGAGAGGAACAAACACCATTGTGCCCGACTCCCCGAAAAGGAAAGTAATGAGAGACAGGGAGCCCATAATGAGAATTTTTTCTCTTTTTGTTCGACGATACCCCTTCTCCGTGGGCACCCATTAGCGCGGTGTAAAACACCGTTACAAATTACAGTCAATACTCCTGGAAGGAGCGCGCGGGTGACGTACACGACCGTACACGACCACAAAATACAGGACTGTATACGTATACTACCCTGGTATTCACTGCAGCACTCCTCTACTGGTCATTTTTTAACGGTACCCTTGACGTGGATGGAGCAAGGGAGACCTGTGTGGGGTACAATAACGCGTGTTTTTATGTTTTTAATGTTTGCAGAGATAATTTAGCGAAAATGACAAAAACTCTCGAGGAGGAATTTTTTGGCTACCTTTCGTGAGAGATGTTTATTATGAGCGAGAAGAAGCAAGAGAGAAAGTGAGAGAGAGAGAGAGAGAGAGCGAGAAAGGAGAAAATGAGGTGGAAGGGGAATAATCACCACTGCTCGGTGCACAAAGGACGACGGCAATGATGATGGCATATTTTCAGGCGATTTTCGCCAACATTCCCGGCTTGTTTCTTTGGTCGACGGTCGACGACGACGACGACGTTCTTTTTTCGTTAACGAGTCACAGGATGTTTTTGCAGGGCCATAATGAGGATGATGGTTGTTGAGGTGGAGAATACGTTTGTCTCTGGGTAGGTAGCTGCCCACGGTTACGGCTTTTATCACAAACTCATTAGCGAGACTTTTATATTTATGCTTTATGTGCCAATAACAAAAACAACATTGGTAGAAATGTCCAAAACAAATATTAATGCTTGTAGGTAGGGATATACTGTACGACACCAATGACAGGGAAAGGAGGAGAACAAAAAAAGAGAAAGTTTTCTTTGGAGAGAGAAAGAGAGAAAAAGAGAGAACATGGCAATGTTATGATGAAACGATGATATGTGTAGTAGTCGGAGGATGGGAGTGTGTTTGGAAGGAAAAGACGCTGTGTTTCTTTCTTTGGAGAAAGTTTCTGGGGAGAAAGAGAAAATCTGCTTGTTCTTGTGCTGCCAACCAAAAAAAGGAGATAGCTACGGTAGAATGAGGTTGGTGTATAACGACGACGACGATGGTGATGATGATGATGATGAGCTTCCACACACCTACACACCACCAATGCGAATCTCTTTTCTTTCGTGTTGCTTATTTTGGTTTGTTCACCCGGTGTAACAAATACGACGAGCATTTATGATCCTTTTCTTCCTTCTTTGCTATTATTCCCCGGTTTAATGTGCCATCACCTTGTTCACGCATAAACACCAGGCAACCTCGGGAGAGAAAAAGAAAAGTTGCCAGCAGCCAGTGAAAATGTAATAATAAATGGGGAGAAAGATGCTTTTGATTTTTGGTAGGTAGCACGCGGTCCACAGGACGATGATGATGATGATGATGATAGTGGACGGGAGTGTGTGTGTGTGTACACCTTCAAGGTGGCTGGTTTGAGGGCATCCCAACAATAACAGAGAGAGATGCAGGCAGTGGAGCAAAGGAATAGAGAGAGAAAGAGACATAAGGTGTTCCACCTCGGCGCAGGAGGAGAAAGTGGTGCATAGGACATTATCCAGGGAAAGTGACACAACAGGATCATTATGGTACTTTTTTGTGTTTATTCATCAGGAGTGTACCCGAGAGAGAGAAAAAAGGGGGTTCTGTGGTGGAGAAGGGGAAAACGCATTAAAACGGCCTGGGCAGAGAAAGTGGTGTTATGCGGAGTTTTGTGTGTTTGTAAAATTGTCGTTTTTTGGCGAGGTGTCCGGTATCACCAGGGTAGGTGCATAAGTGGTGTGGGGTAATATTAATAATGGTAAGGGGAATGGCTGGCACACAAAAAAACGACATGAGTGAGAGAGAGAGAGAGAGAGAGAGAGAGCAACATCCGATTTATGAGTGTCGGTGAAGTTGTACATTAGTGGAGCTTTTGTTTCCCGGAGTGGGATGGTGAAAGTGTACCTGCCTTCCATTTTTTTGCAATGATGATGATGATGCAACCGCGCATTAAGGGAGGCACACTTGCAGGCTCGTACGTCATAAATGGGAAGGAGGATATGCTATCAGAGAAAAAAATATTCAGGACTTGGCGGAAAAAAGACATTATTTTGGGGGGAACTTTCCCCTGAAAAAGTCAAATTTTGGGTTTTCTGTAAACCGAGCAGGAATTCCCCTTCCCAGGAAATGCATCTTGGTGGGGAAAGCATTCACAAAGGAAAAATTTAAATTGCCCTGCTATTTTCCTGTTTTCCTTGCTTTCTCCGAAATCCTGTGTTTTAAAAAAAGAGAAAGTTTCTCCGTGCTTTCTTCATTATTACTATTATTATTACGATACCAGCAGCAGCACGCTCTCTGCCGAAGTGCTTCCGGGTTCCTCCTTTTAAAATGCGCTGTCAACTTCACCGGAAACATATTGCTCCTCTTTCCCTCCGTGTGAAATTTCTGTTTCCTCTTTCCTGGCCAGGATGACGAAACAGTGGCACACCCCAATAAACATGACTACTTGTAAAAAGTCAAGGAACCCCCGGCAAAAAAGGCACATTTTTATTTATTTTCTCTCTTAAAAAACCCTCGCACAAGCAGCATAATAATCATTTGTAATAATGCGAGTGCACACGCTGCAGAAGACGCTGGAAAAGAACAATTTCTCTCTCTTTCACTTTCTCTCTCTCTCTCTCTTTTTGCATTCCTCCTGCTCATCGTCGTCGTCCTCCTCAAATTTTTTTTGAGAGAAGATCACATAATGGTCGTGTGTCCAGAGTCGTTTTGTGTAGCCTTTGCCAGCTCCATTATAAACACGGTTCTGGTAGTAATAACGGTAATAATAATGTTCCACAGCTTGCCTCTTCTCCCTCCTTTCTCCCGCTCTCAATCCCTCATTTTTCACTTTATTTCTCCGGAAATTCTCTTCTTCTCTCCTATATCTCGTTATTACGTTACGTAGCGTTGTACTTGCATTTATAAGGAAATTCTTGGACTGTTTTGCATTCCACAATATTTTTCGCCTTTCCCTCTACTTTCTCTCTCTCTCTCTCTTTCTCTCTTTCCATTCTCTCTGGGGCTAGTAATGATCCAGACTTTTGGGATAATATGCCCATCTACAAAAACATGTGTGTTTGTGTGTGTGTTTGTACTGTACCGCCCATTTCTGGTGAGCTCTTTATGCGTTTTGGTTTTCTGGTTATTTTCCCGGGGTATACAGTTACGGAGATAATATTCTGGGGTAGATGTCTCGTGGTTTTCGTGCTTATTGCGAGGAACAAACGGCACACTCGTTTGTGGGAACGGTAAAATGATGATGATGATGATGATGATGATGATAATGATGATGTTCAGTGAGGCAGGAGCTGCTTAGAAGAAATTATTATTTTGATTAAGCTACTTAATAGCTTCAAAGACGATTACATTACGAGGGAAATTCTTTCCGCTGCTGCTGTTGTTATCCACCGTGAAGGGAAAGCTGATATGAGGTAAAACATTACTACTCAAGGGGAAGAAAGTGGAAGAGAGGCTTTTTTCGGGAGAACATATTTTTAATGACGTTTTTTTCTGTGCAGAGAAAGCACGCCGGGTGGGAAAGTGTCCCGAATAATGGTAATGTCCCTGGGAGGAGGGGAAGAAGGAGGGAAATGACGAGAATGACTTTGCGGTTGTGCTCTGGTAATAATGTCGAACAAGTCGTTTTCTAATTTCTGAAGTCGATATTATACCCGCCTTCATCACCATAACATCCTTCGTGGCCAGCTTCCCACTACGGGGGAATGGCATTGTCCAAAAAGCGATAGTCATCTCGCAGGAAACTTTTTTCGGAGAGACCCTCAGAAAGTGAGAGCGGTTTTGCGAGTTTCCCGCGTTACGTACTCGTTTCCTTGCTTTTTTTGTAGCGAGGCATACTTTAGAAAAAATTTTAAAGACGTGTGCAGTGCATTCTTTGGGGAAAGTTGTAGTTCCCGGAAAACTTTCCTCCTTGAGAAGCACACGACCATTTTTTATTAGGAGAAAAGTGGAGAAAGTAAACGGCAAGGGAAAAAATTAGTGACGATGCATGCGTGCGCGTGTGTGTGTCCTTGTGTATTCCGCTGTCATTGAGATATCTTCCCAATTTCCTGCCCACTTCATTTTTACCTTCTTTCTCTTTTCTCCCATGCAAATTTTCTCTTTTAAAATGCTTACATGCCTCGTAAAACGGAGATGACGACGATACAGATAATATGACTTATTTTGAAGGAGAGAGCTGCTCTCCAAAGACGGGAATACAAACACCGCTTGTACTACTACTACTGCTGCTCTTTCCTTTTGCTGTTCTCCATCTTCAACGTAGCTGAACATGAAGGATAATTTTCCTCTTTGTTAATTACGGTAATAAATTACGAGAAAAGAGAAGGGACAGGAAGAGAAGAAGGAACACAGAGAAAAAAGCTGCTACTCTACTTCTCCTCCAGCTTCTCTTTCACTTTTTTCTTTTTGGTGTATTCACTCAGCCAACTCATACACATTCAGTGGCAGCCAGGCGAGTCGACATGCATGCCTGACTTGAACGAAGAGAAAGGGAAAGTATGTAGTTGCTCTGCAGAAAAAAAAAGTTTCCTAAAAATTTCTCTTGCAGTCGTTCCCAGTATTTTCTCTCTTTTTTTCTCTTTCTGTGTTGGAGGCATAATATGAAGAAGAGAGCTTGTGTGGAAAGGGAGAGGTGCCACGTTTTTACTGTATTTTTAGTCGTGTCATTTTTGTAAGGACTATGGTTCTCTTGTCTTTCTCTCTTGGAGGAGAAAGTCATTTATTGATGATCTATTAGGAGAAAGCTCCCAACATTTTTCATGTTCGTCAACATCGTCGTCACCTTTTTGGTTTTGAGAGTTCTTTATCTCTGTAAAAAAATAGCCCGGTTTGAATATATGATTGGTTGGTGTACGATTAGGGAAAGTTTACTGATGGTTATTCGAGTATAGTTAGAACAAGCGACCTTCCTCTCCTTTCTTCTCTTTCTCCCGTTTTTTGCTGTTTTTCACGGTTATTTCCCTTCAATGTTTTAACACGGGCGCGTATGAGGAAAATTGTGGGGAAATTCCTTTTTTGGCAGGGATGAAGCCTCTAAAACTGCGAGGGCAGTTATCCCCGCCTCAATGACACAAGTGACTTTGGCAGTTTTTTTTGGAGAAAGCGGGTGTAAGCAGCATTTGGCAGAGGAGAAAGGTTGTTTCCACCCTGCTACCAGCAGCATGACAGGGACAGAATCGCTGGGCACGTGTTTCGATTCTATATTTATCTACACTACACCCAAGATGTGTAGTGGAAACAGGATTTCTGATTGCCTTAAAGTGCTTAGCTATTTTTAGGGAAAGTTGTTAATGGCACTATTAACGCCACGACTGTTTCCCAACCAGAAGGTCTGTTCTGAAATGTAATGTACATTTCCAGCGCCAAATTTAAATTTAAAGTGTATTTGAGCGACAATATGCTGAAGAGTAGCGGGGACGACCAGAATGAGTCCAACGCCGATATTAATTTGCAGGCGTAACATTTTCCTGCCAAAAATTGCAAACAGGCAAATATGAAATTTAATCAAAAGTATGGATCTCGATGGCACTTTTTCTATGGCTTTCGTTTCTATATATTTCTATTAACTTTTGATAATGCTTTAGCCTTCAAGTGTCCTTCTTGTAGGAATGAATGGTTGGATAACAACTTGATAGGTGGCTACAGTCCTACTACAGCTGTTTCACAAGTTGCTTTTGATAATTTTCTCAAAGTGGACGTATCTGTGTAGCGGGTGTTCCAACCGATGGAAAGATATTACAAAATTATAAATTCTTTCGTCAATGGGACTCTGTCGACTGTGTGTCTGTGCTTTTGACAGGCGTTCGGGCGCCGCAGGACGCCGCAATTTTAAGTAATTGGCTTTCCGAAAGGTTAGATTGTATCTTTTCAGTTATGCTATTCCAGTTTGATTGTTTTTGCTTCCATACGTCATTTCTTTGTTGTTGGAAACACCGTGGGTATTGCGTGTCGTTTAAAGCAGCAAAGTTCCTGGAGATATGCAACCTATTCAAGGAATTTGATGGGAGAAATTGCGGGGGTCCGCGAATGGGGCAGTTGTGTTTATTCCAGTTTCTTAAGCAACGGAACTTTATCGGTAAACTAGGCATGGGTACGTTCTAGGAAAGACTGTTTGTCTGTCCGTCCGGGGTCAAGAATCTAGTTAGGTGCCGTCCATTTAAAACGGACAAAATTGGAAACGTACATTTATGAAGGTAAGCTAAGGCGTTTTGTAAAACATCCGCTAGTCCTCTCTCTCTCTCTCTCTCTCTCTCTCTCAGGTAAGAAATAAGATAAGATAAGTTATCACAAAAGTGGAGTTTTCAGCTGCGTCGTTAAACCTCGTAGTAGCAGACTACATATCTCTGTTTGGTATTTGGCCATGGGATTACTACAAAGTAAGTAATGGGGACATAATGACGCAAGAAAGCAAATCTTGAAGGAAACTCCACAAAAACATGCCTCTTTTTGTGCTGAACAGAAATTTCCCTGTTTTTGTTTTCCTCTGCCAGAATGAAAATTCGCGGAATGCCTAAAGGTGAATTTAATTTAGTCCCGCTGCAACTCCCAGTTGTGAGAGAAAAGGAGCACCAGAATTTATTTTATGGTTGTTTATCTTTTCCCAGTTTTCTATCCGGGCTCCAAGTTTCCTGACAATCGATATTTCTTCACTGACGAGGACTCCCATTTTGGGGCCCCTCAAGGTTACATCGCTCAACAACCAAGCAATGCCTTACTTCTCCCTCAGATACCCTTAAAATCGGTGTTTTCCAGTGTCGCCCCTGAAAGACCTCCCTCGTCAGTAGTATACGCAATACTAAGTAGTAAGAGTTGAGCTTTCCGAGGTCTACTACTACACCTGCTTCTTGCCAACCTTTAAAATCGCTCTCTTTCGTCCGTCTCTTATGTTTTTATAGGGACTGCTTTAACAGGTGAGTTCGTCGACCTTAAAAAGATGCATTGGAAGGCACTGCATTGTTTTTCATTAAGCATCTATACTCCCTCAAAACAACAAAACCTCTCGTTATTAATTATTATTATTGCCCTCTCGTTCACTACTTTCGTTCATTATTGCCCCAGAAATCGCTAATACCATTTTAGCAATAACGGTTATTGTTGTTGTTCCCTTGCGCAGTAATAATATTAATCGGCAATTCGAAAATGAATTACTGCCGCTTATTGTAAAGAAAACAAAAATATATCTTTCTCTCTCTCTCTTCTCTCTCTGTTCTACTGATACGGTGCATCTCGCGCCTTTGCAAGAAAATTGGAGCCTTTGTGCGGAAAATAATAGAAAGCCCCGCGAAAATTTATTTTCTTTGATTTTCCCTTCTGGGAATCCATTTCCATTTTCCGTCGTCTAATAAACCCCGACAGTATACAGTTTCCCCAACGAGACCCCACCAAAACTGAAATCGTTCGGAGAAAGTGACATGTGCATTTTGTCGGAAGCTGCACGGTCTTTCTCCGAATTCTAAATCCATCTTTTCCTTTAATTTCACAATTAAGTCTCCCCGTTTGTTCTTTCTCCCGGAAGACTTTTTCTTTGTAAATAAAATGTTGCAGTTTCTTCTTGTCCTCAACACCCTTCTCTCTCTCTCTCTCTCTCTCTTATTCTTTCCCTTCTTGTCTTTGACCCGACGCTGGGCCTTTATCAACGCCAAATGCACAAAAACCTTTTACATTTTTATTAATATTATTGTTATTTTCCTTTTCTCCTTCTCCTTTCACCCAGAAAACAAAATACTCCACTTTCTCCATCCCGTCCCTCTATATTTTATTTTCCCTCCTTTTCTTTCCCGCCAGCGCCAATTTTGACTCCCAAGAAACCTCCTTCTGCATTTCACTCCGAGCTGTGTGGTGCATTACCCATTTTATTATTTATGAATGCCTCCAAAAATATTATCTTTCAGCCAAAAAGACTGGAAGATTTCATCCTTGAACATTTTCCTCTTTTCTCAACAACCTCTTGTATGTATGACTTGCCTCGTTGAAAAATAACCGAGAATCAAAACTGCATCTCGCTTTCACTTTCATTTCACTTTTCCGTTTCCCTTCCCCTATCGTTTTTCATTTTATCAAAATAATCCCAAAGCCACAGTATATTACCCCGGCATATACACATCCTTTGCCCAATGCCGGCTCTTGGGCCCGTTGTTATTACGGAATAAACAAAAAAAACGTGGTTGTGATATGTTTTCCTCATTATTTTCTTTGTGCATCGCCCCATTTCCTCTCTAATTTCATCCTATTTTGCAAAACAGGCTATACATAACATTATAGGCATTCAAAACGTTCATAGTCGATGCACATTTCGTGGGGGTTAGCGGAGCACAAAAGGCAAAGAGAAAATAACCATTTTCTCCAAAATGCATACAAATTTTCTCTTCAGAAAAAATTCTCTTCTCCTATTTTCTTTCTCTCTGCTTTCCCCATTTCTCGTTGTTTCCCCATGTGTGCATATGCATTATTAGACATGCTCTGTATATGTCCATTAACCTCCCTACCTTGAGCCCGCGCCCTTTTTACGGGAGAATAATAAACGGAGAAAGTAGAAAATGTTGGGGTGATGCTGCACCGGAAATTCAAAATAGCTCAAATTGCATAAAGCGCCTTATATTACCTCCGTTCTCGGCTATTTACAGTAACCACCTTCATTTTTCTCCAAGACAACATGCATCTCCACTTAGAAAGGCATTTTTTTCTCTTTTCCTTTTCCCTGTCCCTCTTTCCTCTCGCGTGTAATAAGGAGAATGCATTACATTGATAATAATTTTCTTTGTGAAAATTCCCTTTCCCAGGGAAATGTATCTTCGGGAAAGTTTCAAGTTGGGTGCCATCTTGCATTTGGAGAGACGGCATGGTAGTTATTATTTGTTTCGTTAATCCTATTTTGTGGTACGGAGTATTCATCCGGAAAATCTTTGTAGTTTGATGCAGCGACAGTTTTCTCTTTTTTTCATGCTGCAGCGCTGCTGCTGCTGATGATGATGATGATGATGATGGTGACTTTTCCCGGGAGAAAGACTTTACAGTTGTTGTTATGTACAAAGGATGCAACGAAAGGTGCAGTCAATAAGTTTTGTATCGACAACCCCTCCCCCGCTGCGCCTTACCAAGAGACTACAACAACCACTCTCAAAGTTATGCTGCTGTGGTTCTGCTATTGTGAAAATGAGAAACAATGAAGCCCCGAAAAAGTTTCTTCTTTCGGTTCCTTTCTCCACTAATGTGTCATGTGTCAGTATTTAAGTTAGCATTAGTGTTTGTTGTGTTTCCTACAGCTCCAAACAGGGTTTCTCCCTCTCTGGTCACATCCCACCAAACAAGGGTCACTTTATTTCCTGCCAAAAACGGAAGGAAGGAAGGAAGAGAAAAAATATCATAAAAATGAAAAAGTTCAATTATTTCCCGCTTTTCTGTTCTGCATCCGTGGTTTCCCTCAAAAGAGAAAAAAATCCTCCACCAAAAAAAACTGGAAACCACAAAAAGCGGGAGAAAGCGCTGCTGTTTCTGAGCTGCAGTGGTAATCGTACAAGGACAATGACCATACATGGTCACACAGAGACGACTACTCTGTGGCAAAGGACGCCAACCACAAGAGCGCACACCCGGGGCACGTTCCACAAACAGAGAGAACTGCAGTCTTTCTTTTTTGCAGGGGTCTTTCTTACGGCGGCTTTCTATTTTCTGGAGAGAGAGAAAAAAGTTGTAAATAAATGTGGGATGGAGGGTAATGAACAAGAGGTCTTGTACTTGTGTGCTTCTTGTTTTATCCAAAGTCACATAATTTTTTTTCTTACGAAAAAAAATATATATACTGGTGGGGTGAGTGAAGGAGAATTTGTTTTGGTCGTTGACACGATATATCACCCCACAGCCCAGCACGAACGAAATGAACGAAACATTTATTCTCTTCTGGAGCTTTCCCTTTATATACCCCAAGGAGAAAGTAGGAAGAAAGTGCCCCCTGACTCTCCTAAGAAAGTACCGAGGAGGAGGAAGGGAAGTTGACAAGTTTTTTTTCTCGGGGTCCAGTGGACCTCTGGTGACGATGGGAGTATATATTGGCGGGGGTTAATACTCCGCGGAAAAAACTATTACTGCGTGCGTTATTAATATTATTGGGATTGTTGAAAGTTAAACTTTTTTCTCGTTCTCGCGGAAATACCACGTCTCTTCAAGAAGAAAACTTTGGGAAGATCGGAGATGAGAGAGAAAGAGAGAGAAAAAGAAAGCAAATAATCTGGCTATTCTCGCGTTGTGTGCTCTGGTGCGCTAAAAGTTTTAGGAGAATTTAATAATAGGTATCATCACAATGCAACCTTTTTCCCGTTTCTCTCTCTCTCTCTCTCTCTCTTTCAGAGCTCTCGTTGCTGTCGTCATCATCAGACAATTTTTTTTACCTACATATAAATGTTTTTCTCCCTTGTGGTACCCAGCGAGGGGATCAAAACCGAGAGAGAGAAAAAAAAGAAAGTGTATGTTTTTTTTTCTTGCTTTTTCCTCTTGAGTTCTTTTTGGTGTTCCTGGTGGATTGGATTTGTGTGTGAGGGAGAAAGTAAGGAGTGAAAGAGAGTAGGGACCAATAAGATAAACATCTTTCTTCCCTTAGTCGTCGTAGTCGTCGTCACACACGAAAAATCCATCGACACACACACACAATAATGTACGACGCGTGGGGACAGGAACAACGAGAACGACGAGGAGAGAAAGAGAAAAAAATGGAAGAAAGTTTCTCCGTTGCCGCTTTTTTCTACGTTCTTCTTTCCTGCTGCTGCTGAAAGGGAGGAGGAGGGAAGCGGCAGCGTGTTCACTAGAGAGATGGCAAAAAGCTAAAGGGATCAGAAGGATGATGATGACGACGACGACGACGAAGACGAGGATGAGGACAAAAGAGAAAAATGGTCGAAAATGGGAGCTCTCCAAGTTGTCGATATACTCTTTCCTGGGGAGGGGATCGCTGTACGTGGCTCGGGTACATGTCAGAGACCAGGGAAAAGCAGCTCCAGAACGAGAGAGAGAGAAAGAGAGAGAGAGAGAGAGAGAGACGACAAAGTTAAGTAGCAAACTGAAAAGCCAACGCCAAGTCATGCTGGACACACAAGAAAAAAATGCGGCTTGGTTGTTGTACCTTTTTTATCCCAGAGAAACGAAAAAAACGAGGGAGCTGATGAGAGAGACAGAATAAAATTGAGATTGAGCGAGAGATGCTTATAAAATGGGGAGAGAAAAGGGAACAGAAAGAGGAAGGAAGGGGATACCGAGAAAAAATGTGTGTCTTTTTTTACACTTCCCTCTCTCTCTCTCTCTCTCTCTCTCGCAATCAGATGCACACACAAGGAACAACAAACGAAAATGGAACGGATATGGCAGCAACAGGGAAGAAATAAAAGGAACTTTGAAAGAGACACGTTGTATGGAACTCCACATTTTTTTTTTGAAAAAAAGGTTCAGTCTCCGCGATGTGCAACTGAGAAGGTTTGTATTGATTGCACGCATTTTAGGAAAGAAGAATAAGTGGTTATTGTTCGGGAAAAATGGAGAGATAAAAAATATTTTTTTTGGGAAAAAAAGAGGGAAACTGGGGGGTTTGTCATTACAAAAAGGAATGCACACGCACACAAGAGGAGTCGTTTGGCTGACCCTTCCATTTTTGGCGTCTTATCTTTCCAGTGTGTGAATACCAAACGTGTTTCAGCGGCATAACAGTGTGTAGGATTGTGTTGCTTTTAGAGTCCTGGGAGTACAGCGACCAGTTTTAATCTTTTAGGAAAGGGTAGGATTGATGAGATAAAAATTTTGACGGATGGGAGAATGTCGACCAAAA
>JAHZNE010007980.1:0-16530 GCA_027744055.1 Callyntrura sp. NNG-2020 | reverse complement strand
CTATCCTCCTCACTCATTGTCAGTATCCTCAGTCTCTGTGCAGTTGTGAGAGAGTTTCACTGCTGTCTTGTAAAAGCAGATCGCCCCGTTTTTATATCCGGTTACGGAATTTGAGACAGCTGAAACGGTTTGCTGCTCACGAATTGTCGGTAAAGTTTAACTGGTTACATCGTTGTCATCATGTGTAAATGCAGTGTAATAAAACTGAAACAACATCAGGCACAAAAGTGAAATTATCCGATGCTGAACACGGAGGAAATATAAATGAGTGGAGGGTTTACCCATTTATGAACCACAAAAAAGCGGACCTTATAATACGAATGCCAGAGATGTCAGCTACAACGACATCGAAACACCAAACACAAGGTTGTTCTATCCCACATGTATAGATATTAGGTATGCATGTGTGTTATGTATGTAACCGTCATTACTTTTGGAGACCGGCGATGAATTCTAGGAGTGGAACTGTGGAACGGTTAATGTCCCAAAATCACTATCCAGCGGTTGAAACAGTAGAAACTGTGTTAGTTGTTTGTAGGCGTAAATGTAGGAGTGAAACTGCAAACACCATGTCTATACCTATGTATGTCAATGTCAGTGTTCCTGTCTCAATAAAAGCTGTGCCAACAGCAGCACACATCCTTTCGAAGTTTACTTGCAAAATAAAAACAATGTTACAACTTCAACCGAGCCGGTTTTTATGAGTATTTGTAATGACGTTTCATGCCGCCACTACCGGTCGAGACAGGATATGACTAAAAGCAATGTAGACTGGAATTAACCGGTTAATATTTTATGTTTGGTGTGCACAAATATTGCATAACATAACATGTATGGGATGAGATGCCATGCTGGGCACAGCAAATCAAGTGAAATGACGCTAGCCAACTTTCATTCACCACACAACTCAGAAACAAGTGAGACCCGTGAAAGGGATTATTTTGATGAAGGGATGTGCACAACTAACAACCGCGATTGCCTACATATATGTAAAATGCATCAGCGATCTTTATTTGGCAGATTGCAATTTGACTTTGGGGAGCGGAAGGCATCAGCTCGACATTTGCTAAAATTCACCGCACCACAAGCAACATGACACTGGCAGCGTAGTATTGTCAACATGGCTGTTTTCGGTGTTTATTTCTCGTTAATTTCTGTCAAATACTTACTTTTCCAGTTAAGGAGCTGAAGGCGTGGAAATAGCTTGCTGTCGTTGCTAAATTACACTTGATTGCGTATACAATTTTAGCTTGTAAAGATGTACTTGTACTGCGTCCTCTAATCTACTGATCCTCTACCACACGACCAGTTACATTTAGCTTATCTTGCTTATTGAGCTACTGCCGGAAATCCCAATCTGCAATAAAATGTTTAAATGTTCCCCATTTGTTTAGATTCTAATTGAAATGTCATCTTTATTAATTTGTAAAATATTTATTATTTCCATGTTATATAGACTTATATAGTGTAGTAGTAATAACTAATCAGTGTGGTATGTAATCGGATTTTGTTCCTTTCATCTTTTAGCATTACTAATTGTTGTATTGTTGTTGTCGTCAGCTCTGCGAAAATTTTGAAACATTCGTAGCTGCAAACTGTTACAGTGTAAATGCTATGGGTATGCACAAATGTTGAAGCGATATGCATGATGA
Source organism: Callyntrura sp. NNG-2020 (assembly GCA_027744055.1). Lineage (NCBI taxonomy): Eukaryota > Metazoa > Arthropoda > Collembola > Entomobryomorpha > Paronellidae > Callyntrura > Callyntrura sp. NNG-2020. The sequence goes on along the minus strand of JAHZNE010007980.1, from coordinate 14,878 downwards.
AGAGCCAGAACACTCCGTCGTGAAAAGTGATGGCAAGCTACAAACTCACCACGAGGAAATTGAAACATCCTCTTACAAAGTTAGTATCGAAGCAATAAAAGTTTAGAATAAGTTTGAACACTTGCAAAATCGATAATTTTTGTAGTCAGCATTAATTCACAATTAAATATTTACATTTTGGAATAAAAATGCTTTCATATTCATCTACGGTTACGATACTCCCACGCACTCCAGGTATGAGCGTTAAGCTTGCTCGCATGTTTATTTAATGTCCCCTTAAGTGGGAGGTTAGGTAATCCGACAAACCAATCCTCAATGGCATTGGTATAGGCAAGCAGCATCAGACAGGCTTACAGATAAAAGGGAACAAAACTTAAAGTACATGCATACATATTCCACATGAGAGAAACATGAAGAAGTGTGTTTTAAGACTCATTTTCTCCAACATTTCCAAATTCCACAAAACTGAAAAGTAATTCCAACTTTTTCAGTCTTCTGAAAGATGTAGAAGGAAATTTGCAGAAAAGAGGAAGCAGTTTGGGATATACATGAAAAGAAAATCTTTAGCCCGCTCGTACTATTCAATCCATGAAATCTTCCATGAAAACAAAGCCCCGATGCTATAATACTGCCATGTATATGACAAGAACCAGAAAACCAAGCAGATACGCGTAATACCTTGCAGTATAGACAATGACTATAGTATATATACACAGGCATTTCTTTTTTAAAAAGTAGTTTTGAAAGCATATACGACAAAGCATGCAAGAAATAATATATGTGTGCGGAATCCCTGTGGCTCGGTCTCATTAAAAATTGAAAGATTCATGACCTCAGTTTCGCAAGATTCGACTTTGGTTTTGTGGTCTCTTGAGATTTTGAGTGCTGTTGGCTGTTTCAAAGGGATAGTACCTTTTCCTTTCTCGTGTCTTTGTGTTGTGTTCTATACTTCTGTCTTGGCCGATGTCTTCCTCTACAAATATGTACATCTTTGATAGAATACACTCACAAGGGAAGTTTACAAACTGTTCGATGTCTTTAGTTTTAGTAGTGCGCTCCACTCTCTAATTAAATATTTGAATTAACATAGTATATCACAGTCAGTATTACAAATTACCACATTGATATATACAAAAATTATAAGCTAAATGGAAAATTGCAAGAAAAAAGCATGAAAATCTCGTTAAAATATACTTTCTAAAACCAAAATTAGTGTTTAATAAGAAACGATTTTTAATTATTTGTCAAAACACTTGTATGTGCAATTTACAGCAAAATATATAGTTTAGTTCAGAAAATGGACAGCTTCAATACGACTAAAATCAAAACAACGAATTTACATTTCACTCAGACGAAAAATAACAAAAAGCAACATTAAATTTGATTGGTGGGTTCTTGAAAGGAAAGATGTGATACGTCCTGCTCTTTAAACTCTCGAATGGTATGTCAGTTATGTGAAACTTTCCTTGTCAGTATTTTGGCATCTGTCAGTCTGTCAGCTATTTCATTGTTATCAATACGAAATTAGAACAGAAACCACAGCAGTCAGTTGCGTTCATTGTATGTACATATCATGTTCATCGGTGCTTTTTCTTGTGAGCGTGTTATCATCATCCCATCGTGTCATATCCTATTCCATCTTATCACTATGAGAAAAAGAATAGATGATTTGCTCCAGCTCAGATTTAAATTTCATCCTTGTTTGGCGCTTTTACCCATGTGTAAATTGTAAGTTTCATCCTTTTATGTGTATGTCTCATTCATTAGCAATAAAGTGGTTTCGACAAGTGAATGGCGCACTTTGCGACAAATCTCTCCTAGCTGGTTCTTTCATCTTGCCAGGTTAGTCACAGAGCCGCCGCGGTTCAAACAGTAGTAGTGGTGCGGGGTGTGAAGGAAATATATCGCTCAATGTTCGCTTTTGTCGTCTGCATTTGGGGGCACATTTATTACATAATACCGAATTATACGAGTGGAAAATGTAATGGGACGAATACTGACGTAAAGAAATGGAAAACCAAACAAAACCACCAAGAAAATTCTTGGCTCGTTGGCGAAAAATTGAACGTTAATCCAGTGAAAGCAGGCGTGAAAATCTTGGTGAAAGCAGCAGACTAAAGTATCATGAATATCTTAGATGGAAGAAAGTTGAGAGGAAAGGGAGAGAGGCTTTTGAAAGAGAGCTTTTTTATATCTGTGTGACATTCCATGGATGATGATAAAACATAACGGGTATGAATATATCACGTATTTTAAGTACTACTGGGTCAAATATGTCCGTCCTCCATGCTGCCTCCTCTTTTCTTTCACACATCCGTTTTTATCTATGTGACTGACGCTGAAGTATGAATTCTTAATTTATCTTCGTTCTTCTCTGGCCCATTTTCCTGCCTTCATCAAAAACACCTTCTACCGTCTCATTGTTTTCCGATATGGGACTGAAAATGGTATATAAAAGGCATATTGTGTGTAACCACTTTACTTACCCACCATCCAAACTGATCTTGTCAATTGTCAGCCTGACCTTCTCGTTTGGCCCGCCTTGAAATCTGTAAATGCAAGTAAGGTTTCGGACTCCCCCTCTCCCGAAAAAGAAGACGTTTCTTGGACTCTGAAAACTTCCCGCTTGTATCGCTCGGTTCTGAGTGCGAAATATTCTACTACAACTTTGCTTTGGGGAAAGCGGAAAACTTTCTCTTGAAACGGAGGCGGCTGCTACTGCCATTATTTGTTCAGGCTTTGCTACAAGTTCATTTGGACTGCCTGGAGACGAAGATGAACTGCTTGCTAGATGATGATAACTATTACCAGTAGCACGGTCACTACTACCACTAAACGACGACATAGCACCACCACCAACGCCACTATTACTCTTATCGCTAACAAAATTATTGCCTTTAGCGCCAGTGGCAGTGATAGCACTGTTTCCACCGTCGTCACCAAGCATTAAAGTTCCACCAGCAGCACCATCCCCGTCACTACTTGTTCCAATAAAATTTGTCCCACTAGAGAGTCTACTCGCGGTGAAGGAGCTAACGTCGGATATTCTTATACCAGAAGACGTTGCAGAAAAAGAAGCTGACGAAGACGAAGCCGTGTTCATTACAGAAGACACGGAAGTTGCAAGACGCAGTGTTCGAGAGCTTGATCGTTTTATCGCGACATTTCCCAAAGAGCTTATCGTTTGTCCTCCACCTGACGCTGCCAGGACTCTGCTGCCGCTTCCTCCGTTATTTCCCGTGACAATGTTGTTAATAACACTTGTTCCTTTCCCAAGAAACAGGCTGCTGCTACTACTCACAAAAGGACGAGGGAGGTTGGGTGTGCTGAACAAATTAAGTGCAGTTTGATGTGACAAATAGGCCGGAAGAAATGCCTCGCCGTCCTGTTTTGTGTTCACGAACTCGTAATAGAGCTTAAACTCAACCGGACGGAGGACTGTGCTCGTTTCCACTCCTAGACGGAGAGTCATGTGGGGGCCTTTTGAAATGAAACTTTCTTCGGGATGACACGCCCGTTGGGGAGAGTTTGCGGAACTGGACAACATAAACTCGCACGTTTTCTTGATCGGACTGTCCTCGCACATGTGGGCTAGTAACGTGGAACTGCTGTTTTCACCTATAACAAAAGAATGCATCGCATATTACTTACAATTAATTAATAACTTCATGTTAGTCAGTTATTTGTAATAAATTACGTAGCATTTTATTTGTAACTTTTAAATAATACTACTAAACTTGAAATTTTACCGCTTTCACTTGTTGCATTCATACAAGACAAGTACTTATCAATAAATTACTCGACCGTTTAAAATATACTTATGTGGATATGCCGTTACTGATGATACTGTAAATGTGTAATGCAAAGTTGGTACGATATGCACACAACAATAAGTAGCATCATTCTTTGGGCGTCAAAATCCTCAAAGAAAACAACAAACGCAAAAGAACATAATTACATGATCTTTGCAGTAAGTTTTACATTACTTGAATAAATGCTTTCACAAAATGAACTCATATTTTCGCTGTAATTTTAGAGGAGAAAGCAAATCCCTATGACCTATTCTTATCATTAATGACCTTGCTTGTGCGGTAAATGCACAAGGGAGTTTCGAAGTTGAAGTGCTTAGAGATAGACAGCCAGCGTGTTTTCAAATTACTATTTCAACAGACAGAAAACAGTTAAAGATACAACCCGACGAAACTTTTTTAATTAGCTCTACACTTCCACAAACAACGTAAAGCACTTCATGAATGGCATGTACCTATTATCACCGTTCTCATTTTAACGGGCTAACTATAACGATACCAGAAACTTTAAAGATGACAAAGGAAGTTAAGCGAAAATTTCTAAATGAAGTATCATTAGGAGCATCTCTACTACAAGCAGTAGAGTGAATACCAAACAAAGCCGAGAACATCGCTATTGTACAAGATGAAGGTAAATTATTAGAAAAAAATTCACTGCATTCCTCTTTCTAATCGCATTGGAAAGGAGAGAAAATGAAGAAGCTGAAAATGAACGAGGGAGGGAAGATAAAAGAACAACAAAAGTGAAACCAGAGCAAACGGAATCCACAGAAGAATAAAAATAATTGAAGTTAGGAAACAAGTAAAGCAGACCGTGAGAATGTAAAGAAATGCTTCTGCACTCCTCTTACAACTTCGGGTTTCCCTTACCCTCATCATCTCTCAAAGAACTACAATAGTCCGCGGTTGGTCGTGGTTAGTTTGAAGATATTGAGCATTCCATCTGTCTTGGCTTCAGTGTGCACTTTTAAAGATACAGATCATTCTCAACATGAAGAACGCACATCTTATCTTTGTGGTAAGGTATTTGAGAAATGACTGGAACGAATAGGAAATGCACAATGCTGTATATAAAGAGTTTACTTTTCTACTAACTGACCATCTTAAAAATGAGATAAACCAATGCATGCCAACATAATATGTTTGGTTACAGGAAAACCCGCACTTTTGGAAAGAAACTAAGAGCAAAACAGTGATAAAGAAGGAAACACGTGAACATAAGTCAACGAGACGTTAAGAGTAAAGGAAACCAGCGCGCGGTCCAGAATACAAAGTTTTGCTTTTATTCCAGGGTTTTCCTTTCATTTCACTGCTGTCTGCTACCACATGCAAGACAAAAACGAAATGAAAGTTATAAGGGGTTGATAGTTGATATAAATAAAAGGTAAAGTATCTGAAAACATGTTTTGCCGATTCCATACCGTTAGCCACAATTCCGATTCCCAAGAGAACACAGTCCACGCACGCCAGAAGCACTGTTTGGTGCATTGAGTTCATAATAACTCCAAGACATCGTAATCGTAACTGCATTCGACAATATGACAGTTGAAAGGATAAATTGAAAACCGAGAAATCATTTTCAAAACTAAAAATACATTTATCCAATCAGAGGGGTTATATGCAATAGTCCTACATAATAGATTCAAGATTTGAACCGAGGGACCATGGGTCCCTAGGTACAGTACTAAATATATATACGTTTAAAATACACGCAATATCACCCCAATGTCCTTACGATAAGACCTAACCTAATCAAACCTAACCTGTTGCAAAAAGAAATCTGAGCGAAAATCGGATCTGTGGAAACAGACAAGACACACTGTAGTCCGAACCTGCGTTACGTATATGTGCGTTGTAATACAAACCATCCTGCAACTCCAACCAAGCTGTGTCTATGCTGCTGAGCTTAATCTCAAAACAAGAAACTGTTTTTAAAATGCGCCATAAATAACAGCAATAAATACACCCTGTCTATTCCATGTAGTCGTCCCAACACCAGCCGAACCGCTGCTGCTGCAAAAGTTTTCACATCCTATGAGCCATTCGAGAAACATAACAGCAAAGTTGAAGCAACACAAATAATGTAGGGGACAAGTAATGTCTACTTAATGGTGGTCGGTGGTTTATTTATATAATACATACCGTTGTAGTAGACGACGGTGAACAGCATGCACCTATGTATTTATAATAATTTCCACCAAGAATAAGAACCCAACGACCTTATCGTGATGCTCAAAAGTTTTATTTCATTGTGGTCATTTGAAGATTCAGAAAAAACAGCTTTGAGAAACACCGTTATGTTATGCTACGCACATATGCCGTCATCTGTTCTCCCTTTTACTTTTCTCCATCAAGTCTAAGTAAAATACACTGTTGGGATAAACTTACGCAATGGCTGGCGATGACACTGCCTTAACTGTTATTTCCATTGCAGAGATGAGGAAAACGTAAAATGTGATATCGGTGCTGCGTTAAGATACACCATTTCTCCCGTTAAAATGTGTACCTTGTTGTCCGGTTTCCAAAATAAATCTAAATGCAAGGGAGTTGCAAAATAATTGGGTATACATTCACTGAAACCAAATCTTGGTTATTTTCTACATTTTTAAGCTTTACAGCCCTCGTGAGACTGGCCAATCGATTAAGTTAAAAAATGGAGTACTTATTTAGATTATCACTTCTGCATTTATTGTCTTGAAATTCATGGGGTAAAATATTAAGGGATCTTTCATTTCTGCGGTTTCACTGATTTAGAGATGCGTTCATTTACACCAAGTCGATTGATATTGTCGAAAGAATTGCGTAGAGAAAATAAATTTTTAACTGAATGAATTATTGAATAAGTTGGTTTATTGAATTACTCGTGCATGTACCCCTGAGGATTAATTCCATCCTAGTTTAAAAGATAAATAATAATGACAGCACGGTGGTTAAAATAATTAACCCTATACTAACTACCACGCTTAAAATATTTTCAAAACATTAAAAAAAAATAAATTCAAAACTAAACGTGTAACGCGCAGAAGAAATTGGAGGGAAAGTCATAGCTATACAGCACGACGTTGCTTTGCTAAGGAAGCTACACTTTCTAAAGTGCCAGACTTACTTGCTACATTATCGTTTACTTTTACAGTAATTAGAAAAACACTTAAAAAGGGGGAACAACTTTTCCCTAGAAAACATTTTACCAGAACTTAAATTTGTGGAATGTTGGTGAAAGTGGCCATATTTGTTTCCCGATTCCATTTACACATCTTTCCCGTATACTAATTGAAAATAAAAGGTAACATTTTCAGGGAAAGTCGATATTTATATGGCTGTGCAACAGCGCTTTAAACTTTCCTGTATGTGAGCAGACTTTTGAAGAAGAATTTTCAAGGAAATGCAAAAGTTTCCAGCATAATATACCAAACCACGGTTCTTTCATGTTGCAGTGTCGTCAGACATAAATAATGGCAGAACTTTCACTTTAGCACACTAAGTCACATAGGTCATTTCTTTTAGAAGACAGAAAAGATGCTACTACTGAACATACATCTTCCTTTTAAAAGAAATGGCATGCGACGCCATTTTAATGAAAGTGTATAAGAATGCTGAAAAAGTGGAACATGTTCAACCCTCATACAATTTCTCTTTTTGCTGTTTTATTGCAAACTTGTATCTATTGTACGCTTTTCTATTTGGCTTTCTCTTTTGGGGGCAAATGCAAAAAAACTTTACCATGTGGATTCTTCTAGAGTAAAGAATTGCCGATAGGGCTGTAGTCTGTAGTAGAAGCAGTGGAGCCCAAATATTAACATTCCCTTTCTCTTTCCTGTCTGCTTTCTTAAAAACTGGACACGAGGAAATGAAAATACGAAGAATACGAAGCAAAAAACTTTTCTCCGTCCAGGGTAGTAATATTGAGAGGCAGAGAGTGACATCGCCAGAAAAACAAGTCCGTTTTATTTAATATAAATATAAGAGTACGCAAAGATTGGAACTGAGAAAATAAGGAAATTGTACCAGATGTCCTTAATCATTTGCTCTTCGTTTGTTTGTGGCAGTTGGATCAGTACAAAGTGTAAACAATACATGCATGGTTTTTTCATCCATATGTAGTATAGTCCCAGCTTGTCTTAACAGGAAAGGCTCTTCTGCCCACAGAACACAGAACAGGTAAATACGACTTTGTGGTAGGCTTATGGATGAGAGAGAAAACAAACTTGTAGTAAACTCATCAATTTTCTTTTTCTTTCTTTCCTTTCTTCCCTTTATGTTTTATTCTCTCCTTTTTTTCGTTAGATGGCTTTGAAAAGGCAGAAAACCGGAAAATGAAGGCAAAGACATAGAACAGAACCTTCGAGGCAATGGGAAAAGAGTGGAGAGGATTCGTTATTTTGAGCAATGCCATGTTATTCCTACTTCTATTTACTCTATCGGTAAAGGTCTTAACCAAGTGGAAAAGTTGGCAATGCTTAACTGCAAATATTGTGTGTAATACATACAGGCATTATCTCCAGTTTCCAATTCGATGTTTTGGTCGGTTCGGTTGTATATTGTTTGCCAGATGTTGTACCTACAGCTTTATCTTGCTTGTGATTGCTGGGTATGATCAAAATATTATTTTGAACCTATGTACTCTGTACTGGGCAGACCACCAGCCAACTACGTTTAGTTATAGAAATCCCACCGCATATTTTGTTCAAAAACATAGAAACGTTTATAATAACGCCAAATTTAATCCGCCTACGCAGACATACAATACAGTGAAGTACAGATGATAATGTATTAAATTACAGACATCCTCATTCGTAAAATATGCTGGAATTTTTAAATGAAGTTGTGAGTTTAGTTCTACCAAAAAACGTTAGACTAGTAACAACGCGCTATGCATACAGACGTATATATTCTTTCATTTAAAGTCATTACATCAGGTAAGAACCCACACCACCATAGGTATACAAATGATACCAAAATGATCAGTCGTTCGTTGGATTATCTGTCATTCCCCTTGCGTTTTTATGGAAAGGTTAGTGGTTTAGTTGTTAAGCTGAGCAGTTCACCTTTTACATGACCCAATTCCATTATCTTTCTCTTTTCAAAAGTTTTTGTCTAATGTTTGTTCTGAAGAAAAATATGGTGAGCAATCGAAAGCTTGACAGTAATAATTATTCTTCTTTCTACTATTTGTCTATTTCTTCAATACTCAAAGCTGACCGCTGAACTTATCTTATCTTAAGCTGAACGGTGGGTGGCGCATGTTTAAGTAAAAGCAACCAATGTTTCTATATTTCATCTTTCACACTGTTAGAGAATATTTAAATATACGATATGAAAGTGGGTGTTGCTTTAAAAGTATTGGAACAGTAAAATAATATTTTATTTTTGTTATGCATGCACAATATGCCACATGCCTAGTACTTTATTACTTCCGGGTGAGTCACTAATTTTACAACTCAAAGTAAAGTTCGAAACCTAGTTTTTATGACTTCATAATAAAAAGATACTAAAATTATATGTATGAATTGACATTAATGTGAAGAGGAAGAAATCAAAGGAACAGAAGTTTCTCCATGGCCTATCATTTCAGCAACTACCTGTCCTTCCCTATCCTTTTACACTTTATTCCATTACGACGAAACAGAAATGATCAAGAAGAGAACGCTACATGAGAAATGGACGCAGTAAGAGCTGTGTGTAAAGTGGTTCAACCAGTTCTCCGTTTTCATCCTCATATGTCGTGTCAATTTCGCATTTCTAAGCTACTTTTGTCTATAGCTGTGATTTTTGTATCCCTCGTCCAATTTGGAACCAGTACCTACATAAAATCCGCGGGTGTTAGTTTGAAAAGATATCACGGTACGAAAAAAAGGGGAAAGGAAAATGTACCGCGAATAATGGGTACATTACACCCACATAAATATTTACCCCTTAACACAACAAACTCTGGTTACCTTATACCTATACTATGGCATTCCTAATTCCAAGGTGTTTTATAGACAACAAACGTACACACGTCAAAGTGAATAACAAAACGCTGTGGGAAGAAATAAGTTTGAATGTTCCGGAGAAAAAAGATCTTAAAGGAGAGACGGAGTCATGAATCTTAAACGAGGAAAATACCATAAGGCATAAAGGAAACATAAAAAGAGAATACAAGGTGGAAAAAGCTAATGTATCGTCTATACTCTGGTGCAAACATGTACGCACAAAGGTCCACGAAACACTTTGACCTGCATTTCATTGCTGCTTCGTTACACCTAGTACTACGACGCCTTCCCCACTATACATTTATTGTTTACTGTTATAGTAAAAAGTAAATATACATCTAGTGCATCAAAAAGTAACTTGCATGTTGTCTTTGCGGAGAAAATCACCTTTCTACACAGCAGATCCCAGACGGTCGGTAGCAGCATATGCGTGCGAAAGAAAGAAATGGACGTGCTACTGGCATGCGATATTGCATATAAATATCCCATTTTGTTTCTCAATATCTGTGAGGAGAAAACGAGAGAGAAGAAACAGGGAGGAAGTGTGGAAGACCCTTTCTCTCTGTGGAATAAAACAGATCAGCAAGCATCTAAGACATTTTTCATCATTATATTATCAGTCGTTGTTATTCACACTCGCACTCAGTATTGAATCTAACTCAAAAACAGACCTACGCAAAGCGTTACTGTTTTGGCAGGTATGCCATCCTGTATGTTATGCTGGTTGGGTTCGCTCACATTTAGTACAGGGTGTATAGTGAGTCGCCCGTTAAAAAACGGTCGGTAGTAAAATAAACACGTACAAAATGTTTCGGTATGGATATCACCCAACGTATGCAAAAGCATGCATAGAACGGTACATTTTCCGTGTATTTTGTATGAGTAAAGGTAGAAATGTTTGTGGGTGTCTGGGTATGGATCTTATGCCCTCGTAAATTTACTTTGTATATTACACCGTTATGAAAAGCCTTTACACTATGTTTTATCACATGTCGTCTCACACAATGTGATTTGATGGTCTCACTGACATCCGACACCACCACCATCACAAATGAAAACTTTGTTACTGACTTTTTGACAACAAAAAGAAGTGTTGTATTGGTATTGTTCTTGTGGCAGAGGACGGATATGGGACACATTTTGTGACAACTGACAACTTTCTTCATGACTACAAGTTTTTTTTGCATGGTAAATATAAGGCCAATACGCCATCACAGAGCAATATGTTCCATCCATCTATACAAAATCTGTAGCATGTAGAGTGTATAACTTTTCCATGAATTAGGTATGCTAGAAATTGATAGTAGTAGCTGGGAGAATATGTAGTATAAATGTACCCCGATGCCAAAACATATCAGAAAAAACACATGGATCATTGTCCTTTCATAACACAAGCTTCTGTCAGACAAGACAGCTTTATCGTTTTTATAGCACAAAGAGAGAAAAAACGTGTCTACATACGGGACAACACGTTGAAGTTGATTTTTTTGTCGTACTGCACCATCTCAATTTTAAAAAATTCAGTCCATTTAATTTTGTGATTTAAAACAAAACTATAAAGCACGCACAATTTGAAAATACGGACATCAAATGGGCTGATATACATATTGTACATGTACTATAGATCCCAATAGTAAAGTCAAGCTAAGGCGGATCTACATGATCATGACAAGTAGGAACCCGAAAAGGGTATGGGGTATAAAACGTCGAATGCTTTAATCTACAAGAAGTATCCACTAAACTTTCAGATCAGGACACAATGAAAGTGTAACCTTCTCACAGGCATATCGTGCAGTCTTTGTGAGTCAGCAGCGGTAGCAACGAAACGAAGGAGTTTTCAGAAAGAATAAGAATGCTTCTTCTCGAATTCCTGTACATTTTTATACAAATACAGAATATAAAGTTTTACTGCTGTAAAAGTTGGAAACACGAACAATTTATCAGAAAGGGGCAAGTTTATTGACACATTTTTACACAGAGTGGATATGTAACCACGTACCTCCCCTTGACATTTCCCGCAGCAGGATAAAAGCTGGGTGTGTGTGTGTGGTATTTATTCTGAGGAGAAATCGTCGTGAATGCATTATACCAGCAAGAAAATCATGGTATTATTATTCCCCTTTAAAGCTTTACTTACTCACACGTGTCTTGTGTGCAAGTGAACAAGTAATCGTCCGCTCACGCAAAAATCTGCAATATACCATGTTCCTTGATGTACAATACAACTCCACACACTTACCGCAGCACCATTTACGGGACGTTTTCCTATTTCCAAAACTACATTGGAGGCAATAGGATGGATATTTCCAAATTGTATATGCATACGTCGGTCAACCCCCGGCTGCATATATGTATACGGGAACCTGTATTTCCACAAAACTGATACGTTTACCACCCGCCACGAAGTTGGCGATCATTCATATTAAATGGGAGCATGTATCTGATGTACAAAGTACACAAAAAAGTGGTATGAAACTATTATTGTCCTGCTCATCCTGATGATGATGGCATTAATACCTATATCTATGTATACATCACATTATGTTGAGACCTAGGCCAGGGAAGGAGCATAAAAATACTGGTAAGAGAACGACAAGAATATCATTAGATCCACAAAAAGGAATTTACATTTGTCCATCGAGAATTGAGAGTCCAACAATATATATGTTCAACTCGCCTATGCGTGGTGTAGAGCATGAGGTAAATGGGTTCATTGAATGAGTGTCATTGTACTCGGCTTTCTATATTTTGAGGTGGCAGTAGGGAACGGAAGTGCATCAAATCATCATTGAAAAGGTTTTTTTGGCATTTCTTGAGAGAAAAGTACATACTCAAATAATAACACATGAAGCGAAAAAAGGTATCATTATCATGTGTATCGGGGAAGGAGAAAATGGAAAAGAAAATAATATGAAAGTAGAGAAAGCGAAGGTAAAAGACATGCAGTAAGACAGTGGGCCTTGTCTTGTGGGTGGGTAGGTAAGTACCGTATATTTATGCAGGTACATTTAATAACGATATGGATACGAGCATTTTCTCTTCTTTACAACGAGATACGTACGTATAGATTCAAATGGGGATGACATGCTCCAGTGGGATTCATATCATATGCTTAAAAGCAGGGTGCACATTAAGGAGCAAAAGCTCGTTTATTTTACACATGAACGAACCGCCTAACTAAGGGCAAAACGAAGCTCCTGCCAAGAAAACCCATTGAGGCTCTTTTTGGAAGGACCATGCCGTTACACGACTTACTCTACATACTTATAACGGAATTGTCTATCGAGTTCGTTGGACTCACCATCACTTTCGTCTGTACCACTACTCCATTGTTTTTGTAATATACCCACCCGACAGCGTGTGTATGAAGGTTGGGTTGAATTTCATAAAAAATGAGAATTTATACGCATCAGTTTATGTGTATGTTTTGTCTTCAGATAAATTCAAAGTAGGATACATGTATAACGTAACGTAACAGCTAAGGATTATACAATATAAGAATATTTTGTCTTAATAGTTCTTGGATGAACATTCTGCGTTTGATCGAAACTGGGCACACTATGGTTGGGTGGGATTATGCGTGTCTATGAATGATTTAAAAGAGAAAAAATCCCTTTAAAAGTTATTTTGTGTATTATTTTTGCAATATTGTAAAAACTTTTAAAGTGTGTGGGAGGAGTAATATATCACTGTACTGAACAATATTATAGCATAGTCGGTTTGTAGTACACTCCAGTAATAGGCCAGAAAACACCGGGGAAGCAGATGAGACCAGAGAAAATGGAATCGTTAAGAAATAAACCTAACCAGCTACAACGAGTTGAAAGAAGAAAATCACTGTCATTATATATCCATTATCTTTATCTCTGCGTGCTCTTCTGGAGCAATAAAACTCACATGTGAGTAAGTAGGTATTATTATTATTATTATGATCAGAAGCGATTCCCAGGATTCGGATGTACAGAAAAACTACGTAATGTTCATTGCTTCCACTATCACACATGAGTATCGTATTCATTATGACAATCATAACAATAATAATCATATAGTAATGGTTATTTCACATATACTATGAAAAGTTGGGGGGCGAGAGAGAGAGGGAGAGAGAGAGAAAGTTTGCACGAAAGAGTTCCTTGCAATAATAGAGCTTACCATAAGTCCCTTGCCAAATTTGAAGGTAAGTCGCATTGCAGTCTGGAGAGTTGTTCATAACTCCAGCGGCCCCAGCTGAACCGCTTCCACCACCACCAATTGTGCCGGCACCACCACTTGAGAATATTGAGGAAGAGTAGCTGGAGCTGCCAGAACCCACACCAATGCCACCGCTCTCGTCAGAGGATTTACCATATTGTGGTCCGATATAAAATTTTAAAAGTGAGATCCAAACGATTTCCCCGGGGGCGCCTTGTAAAATGTATGTGCACGTCGTTCGGTCAGGCAAGGAGTGCTGTGGAGACGTGAGAAAGCCACGATTGCTCTGAAAGCTCGAAATGGTAAAGTGACAGTTGTGGTTTTCGACGTAGGAGTGGGAACCGATTGGCAAGTATTTGATCTCTACGTCCACATGGAAGCCCTGTAAAATAAATCATGTGAAAGGTCTCTTAGAAAGAATTTTAGCAGAATCAATGACAGAAATGAAAGAGGAATCCTTTTCATTTGAATTTTAGCGGGATGTCTGTCTACGTATGAGAAATTACCACATTTTGCAGTACGAGATAATAGGTATATGTACATACACGGTATATCCTGCGGTAAAGTTTGGAAAGGCTATATTGATAAGAGTAGCTCAAACCGTCAAAAAATGTAGGCACTCAAAAGATAACAAAATTTCCACTTGGCTCATCAATTTGAAAGTTAAAGCAATCTTGAGTCAAAACTCGCGAACGGGATGTACACATGTACTATTAATGTAGATGCTTTCCAATTCCAATAAGAAAAAAATAAAACGGTGTAATCCACCTTCGCGAGAAACTACGGAGAGCATATCACACAGGTCAAACACCTATGTATGGTACAATTGAACTTTTACTGTTTCTTTACAATTTCATGATTGGTTTATCTTTTTTGTTTGATTTCACCTAAGTGGTGTATATTTCT
>JAHZNE010007979.1:0-14225 GCA_027744055.1 Callyntrura sp. NNG-2020 | reverse complement strand
CACATGTAGATGTTAGTATTACTAAAAATACATTTAAAATGTTTTCACTATTATGTAATAATCCGTCTGCTGGTTCGTATACAGGGGCCGAGAATTATTGTCTTCCGTAGGGCCGGGAGTCGGCTCACTTAGGGCCTGCAAATAGGAGTGATAACTTAATTGATAAGCGAATGTCTTGTTTTTTTGTGTATTTATCTTTCATTCTTTCTATTGGTTAATGTTTGCTAAAACCGTAAGGAAAATCAATAAGAAAACGTGTGTGGAACCCATCAGCGCTATCAAAAAATAAACTAGGCGCACGATTGACGATTGATGGCATCTATTCAGGCAAAATGAAAACTAATGACTTATCGTTAATGCTAATTTTACTGACACATTGTTTATTACAGTCAAATCCAGGTTAAATTTCAACCGCGGGTTTCTTTATTTTATTTGTTTTATTTCAATTGTTTTGGATGTTTTGTCTGACTGCAATTGTTGGTGCTGTGAATAGAAACCACTATACAAACTGTAGACTCCATTTAATGAGATTTTATTTATTTCTGTTACAGATAACTCTGAAGGGTACGAGAATGGTGAGACTGATTACGTGATACCATATGATGACACCATATACTATGCTCCCCCACCTGAAGCTGTTTTTACGGATCCCAATACAGGCCAGGTTTATTATGGTAAGTGTGTCGAATTTGGTATTTTTATGCCCATTAAAATCCAGTTTCATTAAATTAAGCGTGAAACACACTAATAAAGTAGTAAACACCGTTTGTTTGTGTTACTGCTTTTATCAAGCTCAATTCTCTTTATGTTTTATCTGAAGAATAAATAGGAAATAAGGGGGAAACTGATAGATTTTACATGGAGCATCAGACGCACATGTTGTAACCATTTGTAAAAATCAATGTTGCATTTCACCATGATCTCATCCATTTTCTTTCTAGTGAGTGAAATCTCACATGAATATGCAGTAAAATGGGTTAAAGCAGCACAAAAACCTGACAAACACTAAAGTGCTAACTTTGTATGTGTCTTGCGAAGAGCTTGCTATTTTTATAACATGTGTCGTGTCCCACGATACCCCATATACATTCCACTGCTATTGTAGTCGCGATTATTTGTCTGTTAATTACCCGTGAAAGGTCCAAAGGTTGTAAAACTAATGCTTTCCTGCTGACAAACCTGATAAAGTAATAAATGACATCGGTTGGCGTAATTAATTTTAATTACAAGATAGCATAGCATAGCGTATAATATCCGGTTGTTGTTTCTATTTGTGTGTGCTTTTTTCTGTCCCGACACACACAACGAGTAAGTGATTGCAGTGTAAATAGCAGTAGATACAATGCTACCGTTCCCTGGGAGTCCTTGTTCTATAAATTCGTCCACACCTGCAACCCTCATCAGTCTTCTTTCATCCAGTTTGTAAGGTATAATTTTTTTGAGCAGAATCATGATATTCTTTTGGGTACTTTCGCAGAAAAATGGAACAATCGGCACCATAGCAGCCCGTGACTAGAGTAGTACAGACATTGGGACATTTTAATAGGAAAGAAGGCACATTAAAAAGATAAAAGATCACACGTGTGAACCAAAAATCCGGAACAGACATTAACGTATACGTCTACTCGGTTACATTGTCTTCTTAAATTTTGATGAACTTTCAGACTGCTTTCCATCTCGTCATGCTGTTGAAGTCCAATCCTGTGCAAAAATGTGTACTTTCGGGCAACGAGCTTATGTTCTCGACGGATGATGAAATGTATCATTATTTTTGGATGGGGGATGATAGCAAGTGCAATGATTCTTTGTACAGAGTTTGATTATTAACAGAAACCAGTGGGACGAAACATAAGCCTCTCATAAAAACTAAACGCAGCAAGTTTGCATAGTTTGGTACGCTTGAACCATTCATTGGAATTCTATAACAAGACTCCCTTGTGCAAGTCACAACTACTTTAAAATTGCACAATAATTTAGGAATTCGGGCTTATCATCTGAATGAAAATTATTAAGAGAAACAAATATAATTGGTTTTACCGGGAGAAGAATTCGATCTAAACTGTAGAACCTTTATGCATGTTCATCTTGACGTTAGTGAAGAAACCACATTAAAGTTAGAGGATGTATCGTTAATGTGAAGTACTCTTTTGTTGAGTTTTACAGACAGTGTATAATGTACTTGGACAGTGACAAATGAGTTTAGACCAACATATGCATGCAATCACAGTGCCCACCAGACAGTACTGGTTTTGATAAAGTTCGTAAAATGTAATGAAAGAAGAATACTTTCGTAGTTGTGTACGTACATTGCTCCTCCGTGTGTCAAGTCCCTTTCTACAAAAATGCGATGGTAAGACAAATACCATGTTCATCCTAGTTGTCATCTCTTCGGTCACAATTATCGTTGACATGGAAAAATAGAAAACATGTGGACGGACAAAGGCAAGGCAACACTTAAATAGAAAAATGAGGTAACAGTGGTAACTACTACTAGTACTACTACACTAGAGTAGAAGACGAATAAAAAGAAAAACGACAAGCAGAAGCCATTGAATCTTTTAGAATGGAAGTTTTGTTCATTTCTTGTTTGGTTCGCTGACGATTAGTGCCCCCTACCCATCATTTTATCATCACACAAACATACCATTAATGCTGTCAAGAGAAAATGCATACTTTTTGCGAGAAAAAATGCTCAAATTTACTCCATGCCTCTGGGAGTATGTTGTGAACTCATGCCCTGCTGTGTTGATAATGATAGTAATTAAAATGAAATTTTCAGAGGACGCTGTGACTGTACACCTAAGTTGTAATATTAAAAGGAGTAAAAAATAACATAAGGTTGGGCTTATTGTTTACAATGTACATGAGGATACATGTATATTGTATGTAGTACTGTTTGTTAGGTGTTCCTTTTGCAAGAAAAATGCCAAGTTTAGGGTCGGGTGTAAGACTGACGGAATTTGTGTTAACTGTAAATAATAGGTTTATCTGGATAATTTTTTAATCAAAATTTTCATCGCGAAAGGCTACTACCCTATTAAAGTTTGTTTCTTTTAATTGAAGTTGATAGCGTTGGAAAGGAGTGGGTACACATGTACGCAATACGTAGGTTATTCATTATTTATTATAGACCCCTTCAAAGGCGGGTGTATCAATCATACTAAACGTGCCATAGACCAGACCTCACTTCCGCTTCCTTTCCAGTCAAAACAAAATTGTAAAATAGGCAGTTAACAGCTTCAACTTGATTAAAAACAAGTGCCCGGAGCAAACTCACTCACACACGTAAAACCAGCACTGGAAACTATATTTACATGGAAAAAATTAGCATCTTCACGGTTACATTTATTACAACGCATACACAATATATGAGCCTAACCATTGTGCAAAAAGGACGCACTATTTATGCGACTCTCGCAGCATATGCATGCCTCATTAGTTCATTGCTGTTGTGGTGTTATTTGTAGAATAATAAACGGTTACCATAAAAAATGAAAAATCTGATAACAGGGAGCAGTAACACACGAGACAGTTGTAACAGTAAAAATGTCATGCTATTTTCGTTTCATTGCAATAAAAAAAGAAGAAAAAACTCGACGCATACGGAAAATACCTCCGTAATAGCTTATAAATTTGCTAATTTGGGATATGTATATACCGGCGACAGAAAAATGTTTTCACGAGTTTGTACTTTATTCCTTCATGGTGTTAGTCACTACTTGTACATGCATACAATAACACTCAACTCAATTCCATTCAAAGCGTGTTGTTTCTCGAACTGCGTATTATGAATGTAAAATAACAAGCTAGGTATGTACCCTTGCTGCTTGAGCTCCTAAGCAAAACAATGGGGACAGTGGCGTCGACAGTAAATATCAAAGTTATTGTAAAAAAAATACAAAAATAAAACTTGCAGCTCTCGCACGCGATCCATTTCATTGTCATGTCATAAATAAATGCTTTTGTTGAGGGAGTTCCAGGAATGGCAGACACGTTTCGTATCATAATACACCTAAGGACTGGCAGAATGTCTTTCTAAAATAGATGTGGAGTGGGAATGCAGCTAGCTATTAATAGTTTGCCGTGAAATAGAATTTCCAGTGCTGTAAGGCTTTGTGCATGAATGATTAATGCTTAGCTATTTTGTTTTTGGAACGTCAAATTATATACAAGGTAAACATTTTGTGGTGGTTAATTAATAGAAGGAGCGAGAGGAAACACAAGGGAGAAAAAAGATAATTGCGACAGGTGACAGAATTTTTCATTATGATTTTGTGAGGAGTTGTAAGAGTAATAAAGTAATACTGGACCGCTAATGTGAATAACAGATTACCATCATCATTTTAGTAGTTTTTTGTATTATAAATTGGTTATCAAATCACCAGCAAGCTCATTAAATGAAGCTTTAGTATATTACGGTGAATCTACAGATAAGCCAGTTTATAGAGCTTTTCTGATTTATACTGTAGTTCATTTTTATTCTCGTATACACATCATCAGAGTTATTTAATTTCGATAGCGCCATTCGTTCACGTGTGTGTTCTTCTTGAGTCTTGTTAGAATTTGGAGTGGAGGCACACACTTTACTTTTTGCGAAGAGTCTGAATGTTCAATGGCAGGAAGTTGTTATTTACTGATAGACGTGTGGGATGCTGAACTCGTTAGTGTGCAAGCTTTCGGTCACTTGATCACGACTCACGAACACAATTTGCAAGTGAATACAAAGTTGATGATGTTGCCAAAAACCAGCATGAGCCCTCAAAATAAGTGCTTCCTTTGATCTCTCAAGGCTTCTTTGATTAGTATGCGTATAATGAAGGATCCATATTTCCCCCTAATTTACCTACGGTGTTTCTTTGAAGTTGGCGAAGTTTAAATAAGGAAATTGTCAACTAATTAGCATTTTTGTTAGTCGTCACAATTTAGTCATGTTCCTTTATTTTTTTTTGTATTTTTCTCTCAAACTAGGTCATTGTTCCAGCACCGGGGAGTATTACGACGCGTACCCTGTAAGTCCTGTGATGGTTGCAGCTGGCTACCCACCCGTTTATTATCCAATGGTGCCGTATGCACCTATTGACTGGAACGGGGTGCCAGCACCTATGTATCCAGTTGTCGCTGCTCCAGTTCCATCCCATCCCCTCCCACCAGTGGATGACTCCTTACTTTCACCAGGTTTACAGGTAAGCAACATTATTCCCTGTTTCATCAGTCATTCACCGCAAACAAACTTCACTAATATCTTCTTATAACTATCCTGCCCCTTCTCTTCAACTTTTTTTCTATCATTTTCATATCACAAAAAAACTGAACAGCAGCAAAAACATCTCTCTAGAATACGTCTTTTTTATACAATCTAATTCATGTTCATGATTGACTATGTATATACCTGTAAATATATATGCCCACACCATAATAATTGTCTTAAGATGTCATGTAAAACTTAGTCACAAAAAACTTTATGTTGCATCCCTTCTCCAGGCAGCAGCTATTTCCTTTTTGTGTCATTATTTGACCAAACCGTATCACTGAAATAGAACGGTTTTTTAACTCTACAATTCATTATTTACGTAAACTAAACTACCCCCTGGTACACCGTATCATTAGAAAAATAATATTGTGATTTTTATTCGACTTTTATTATATATTCTCTACTGTCTATTTTTATAGTTAGTAAGCTTATTAGTAAATATTACCCAATATACATTTTTGTACTATTACTTTATCGTATACTTCGTATATATAAATGTTATTACTTCTTAAGTATATATTTTTCCTCTCCAATTTTACCTCTCGCGAAACAACAATGTTTGATATTTTAACATCCATTTTCTCCGTAGTACCATGTTACTTGCCCAGCTATTTTTCTACCTGTCACAGCAAATCAACGGGAAAAACGAAATAATGTGAATTGTAAAGCATTTCTCTAAAGTATCAGCCGCTGCCAACAGAGAAACCTCTTTGAATTTATTATAGAACAGAGGGAGTACTTACTTTGTTAGATTCACGGGGAAAATGCCTCTCGTTCATTTTTATTTTACCACACATAACACACAAACATACACGCATACTTGACGTGACATGGTCTGCCGCCATGGTCGTATTCCAATTACATGTTGTATTGTTTTCCATGTTGCGTAAACGTACCGCTCGACCCAGGCTAAAGAACATGAAGGTAAAATGAAAAAAATATAAAAGAATTTCTTCCTTCGCGCGTTCAACTCGAAATCTCCTTCACTCGCGGTGTACCATTAGAGGAGGCACTCGGAAGTACGTGCAAATGAGCCATATTTCACCTACTTTCCCCTTGAAAATCACTACCAATTCCATTTTTACACAAAAATAGGTTCAAATGCATTACTTTTCTGCGCCTTCCATCCACCATGTAATAACAATATGCGCACACATACACATCATGTGTGTATATAGCCTTTCTGCTGTTTTTACAACACATATAAGTCATCGGGTATGATTGTTGGAGGATCAGCTTTGATATAGATTCTTAGGGGCATGCTTGTGTAATGACAGCGTTGATGATGATGGCCATGATAATGGTCATGATGACGATGACGGTTTGAATGGAATGTGAAAGGCATTCCAATGTGAATTATAATATATTATATACCATTAGTAGAAAAACAAAGGGAAACATTCCATGTCCTACTATAAACGTGATTTTAGCTTTAATCGAGAGAGAACAACGAAAAACTCCACCAAAAGTGCTAGATTAAAATCTACTCATCATTTACATTGCACACTCCAACTAAATCCAGTCTTTTCTGTCGACATGCTTTTCAAACCGCGCGTGTGTATATGTGATGACTCAGGCTACACGTAATAACACACACACTCACACACACCTTTCCTGTAAGTTTTATGCACACGAACCTATTGCGGTAAAATGAACATACCTACTACACACATCATTTATTATATGTACTTCTCCCCCTTCTCACCCTTCCAAACTCGTAAGTTGATTTGGTACATTCCAAAAGAAAGTGTTATGAGCAATTCCCATTGGGATGATAATTCTTCGCTTGCTACTTCTACTTTTTTTACTCCCTTGTTTCCACTTTTTTTAAAGAAAAACGTGAAGAAGAAAAGGTTGCCAATAATGTGGTACATGCTGGAACAAAGAAACCGCGATTGCATTCTGATACCCCTACCTACTTACCAACAATATTATGCCTATTCGTGTTTTTGGCAAGTTTTACATTTTTTTCCCCGGTACACACACACATGCACTCGTGTACACACAGTGGGAATTTTAATATTATTATTAGGGAAAAACAGAAAGAAAGTAAAAGATCGTTTTAGTTTGTCGACTAAGAAAGAAGTAAAAGTACGGTGAAGTTGAGTAGGAACACACCGTATAATTCTCTACACACCATAAAGCACAAATTGCCAACCCACAAACCAAAAAATACAGAGTATCAATATATATTGTTGTTCTCTCTAAAGTAAGGATATACTTTTAGATGTGCATATATCTGTAATAGTGAATTGTATCTACCTCGGCATGTTATCGTAGATGTTATATAAATGTTACACAAAAGAAAATGTTAAAACACACCATGAATTAAGTAAACTGGTTTTTTGGTGGAAGATTCCAGAGATTTATTTCCAAAAGGTCTGAAAAGGGCTGAGTTGAGCTTTTGTATTGCATTCTTCTTTCTCTCTCCTACACACACACACACACACACACACACGTATACGCACACCACAAATACATTTTACACGTTTCCTTCATCGTCGTCATCATCATCTTTCTCCACCTCCTCCTTCTCTATTTCTTCTTCATCCTATTTTATTTCCAAGGAAACATTAAACACTGCATAATACTTTTCTTTTCTCGTTATTTTGCCTTCTCTTCGTTTTCTACCTCTCAGTCAGTTTTGGTTAGTTAGCATGATGATCAAAATGAAAATAGAAGTGGCGGCGGCGGTGATGGTTGCTAGGTTTGTAGTGATCACAAGATCTCACATGGGTGTATTTCCTTACGACTCATGTGTGTGCATGTAGAAAGCTATTTTTATTGTTTCTTTTGTCAGTGCCAATATCAAGTACCTACCTGCAATAGTATCATTTCTTCCCTTTGGTATGGTACTCCTGTAGCATTCCTCATTTAGTGCTTCGTCTTCCCGTATAATAGAAGCAATTCTAAATACTGTTTGGCATATGTATAGCAATAGCTCTCCCAAAGTAACTCCTTTTTTCTAGTATTTTCTATATTAAAAGACATGCAGCTGTGCTTTTACCTCTTTTGATGATGCCCCACATATATAAACATACCTTGCTTTTGTGCTTGCTTGCTGGCTTGCCTGCCTGTCTGAAAGAATGCCTGTTTTGGCTCACGGCTAATTTCCTATGAGCAATCCCAATAGATCAAAGTCATTCGGTGTACGCTTCAGGGCTAAACACAAGTTTTTTATTTGTGTCTTCTCTCTAAAGTGTACTTGTACATGTAGATAAAATTATAACTCTACTGACGAATAGGCGGCGTAAAAGAAAACGTGTGAAGACAGGGAATAGGAATACATTATTTATATGTACCTATATTTATAGGAATCGCGATAAAATATTGGTCTGCCCTATTTTACATGCCATTATAATGCTAATATTTCAAAGTACACTTTCGAATGTATTTTCTTGCTAACTTAACATTTTTCCTGGTACACATAGCTCTGAGGTACACAAAAGCCTATTGACTGGGTGCATGTACACACACAAACGCACACACACACACAGAAATAACACGCCAAAAAGTTTTTTTTCCTTTTTTCCACTACTTATTTTACATAAACCACATTACCCAAAGCTTTCTTCTTCCCCTTTTCCCAGTTTAGTACTTTGAGCGACTGAGATTTTTGGAGAGGGATAGAAAAAGAAGAAAGTTGCTTCATTTTCTGAATTAAAGTTTTTCTTCAAAGAAAAAAAGTTTAGAAAGGAAACGGGTTGGCGAGATATTTTTTTCGACTTTTTGTCGCCGTCACTTTTTTAGTTCCTATTTTTTAAAGGCGTATATTTTAATGTTTAATCCTGCGATTAAAGTGGTAAATGTGTGTCATGTCATCGGGTTTTAGTTGTTCTCTCGAAAAATGTCTCAACTTAAAAATATATTTTTCCGGTTCCGGCTTTTACCATATTAGTTGTGTAGGTTATTAGAAAATATCTGTTTAAACTCTCTATCTCTCTCTCTCTCTCTCTCTTTAGGATTTCCATTCAGCATGATAGCAAGTGCCATAATGTGTGTGTACGCTGACATACTAGTTGACCATGTTTTTGGAACATGCAATTTTGTAAGTAATCACGGGTAGGTGAAAACTCTTGTAATGTGAGATGCTCAAGTAACCCAACTAACAGGGCACCTTGCCAGCATTCTCATGCAAGAGCATACGTTATCGAGCAAATTGGTGTATATTTTAGTGTGCACACAAAAACACAAGTCCGGTAATCCTGGTACAGTATTCTCCTTAAAACTTTCCCTGCCTTACATTGGTACACATAGAAAGGTAGCCTATCCTTTAAGGTGTTAAGTTTGGCCGTGCATTAATTTTTAGCATGAGACCAAAAACAACATTAGAAAGAAAGAGTGAGAGAAAGAGATGAACAATTGGCTAAAAGTAAACCAAAACTTACTTTAGCCTATGCCTACATTACAGACGCACATGTGTGAAGTTGTAATTACCATTTTGTTTTTCACGTAATTTATTAGTCCTCTTTTCATATGAGAAGGCTCAACTTTCAGTTCCTGCAGGGATTTCATCAAACCAAGCGTAACTGCTCAAGATAAAAGCAACCCGTGTTACAGCAACTATACCTACTTTATTAGACTCCTCACACCTCTCTCCCTTTAATCTTTGTATCATTTCCACAACTTTTCACTGCGAAAATAATACCACGAACTTTTTATATGCTAGTGCACTGTGTTATCTACATATATCACGTGCACTTGCCCTATACGTTTTGGCCCTGGACCTATGTCGGTGTTCAATGATAACCAATGTTGGTTCATACATTGTGTTAACAAGAAAGGAGAAAGCGAACCTAGGTGCATAGAATAAAAAGGTTATAATGCATTACATTATGAATTCCATTTTGTCACATTGTCCTACCATCAGTCAATATGACTTTCGTGTACACCTGCTACCTATGGATCAAATCGAGCAGTGAGGCTACAGTTGTGACAGTTGCGACCTTTCATTTTTTTTAAATGTCTCAAAGCGACAATATAGGGTAATTAGTTGTGCAATCATCGTAAAACTGTCTTTTTCTTTGCTTTTGTTATTTCTTGTTACTATTATTGTGCTTTGTTTTTATTCATTCATTTTGCTTTTATGACTTACAGCACGAACGACAAAACGACATAATTCTCTCTCTGTCATTGTGCCAGGTCGCGTAACACGAATGGGGTCTGCTACGTAATGTGGTTAAAGGGGTTATACGCACATTGCTTTACGCAATACACTTTCACTCTATAAAAATGGTTGATACATAAAATACAATCCATTTTTATTGAAAACGTTTATTTTATTAACCCTACAAATGTTATCCCTCAAATTTCATTGTTTCTTGTTTGTGTATTGTGGGCTGTATTGTGGTAATGTAGAACTCTGTAGAAAACCTCTTTATAGACAAGTTAACAACAATTTCTTTTTATAAGTCAATAAATTATGAAATAATAATAAATTGTAAGTGGGAACTATCAATATTAGTACTATACACCACTAATACTATAAAGTATTAGTCTAATTATATTATGTGTAGTTAATAAATACAATCTCTAGACGAAAATCATGGGCTAAATAGCTTGAGTTGTTTTTCTTTGTATCGTTTTCAGTCCTTTAGTTTGTATTTTTTTTCTCCAATTTTTTTTGTATCTCATTTTAGTGTATTTTCAAGAGAGAACAGAGAGAAAGGGGCTCTATTGCTTGCTGTCTTTGAAGAAAGCAAAAAAGAAAAGGAAACAAAGTTTTACTTACTTTTCTTCTCCTACTAGTTCTTTTCCGAAAAGTTAAAGTTGCAATGTTGCTGCTGCTGTTCTGGAGTTGGGAGTCCGTTTTTAACTATATAGCAAATAAATAGAATGTAGATATTCATAAAACGTACGGGTATATTTATGTCTATATAGCATATATTATGTGTGTATATAAATATTCTGTAACTTTTTGACACTATATCGCTACGCTGTATATCCATATATATACGGAATGTCTTGAAAAAGACTGGATTCCTATGGATGGTAAACTCTCACTGCTTTACTTTCTTCCTCTGATGATTAAAAGCCCCTTTTTATGTTATAATGATGATAATGACGATTGCAATGTTATAAGCGTTTCTCTTGCTCCCAAAGTATCTCTGTCTTTCTGTTTTGATGATGATAATGTGAATGTAGTTTAGGAGGACCGCATTTTCTATGTGTGTGTAGAAGTAACATGATTCGCGTAAACAGCCATGATACCATTTTTTCTACGACCGACCAAGTATAAACCCTTAAAAGCCATTTTCCAGAGACAGCAGCAGTAAGGCAATAATGTTTTCAGCCAGTGGTAATTGACTTTTGACCTTTAAATAAATATGTTCATCCTTTCCTTTCCAGCACGAGAAAAAGTTGTAAAGACGCTCCCGAAGAGGAAGCAAGAAAGCTGGAGAAAGGGCTAAGACCATGTAGAGAAATTTTTGATCATCAAGAAAAAGTGATGACTTGTGTGACTTGTTTCTGGAATTCCCTTCTTTGCCTCTGTGTAATAATGTTCATGTACCTATTTGTGAGCAGCACGCCAGTAGCTGGCAGCAGTTGAAGGAGTAGTGGCTCCGAGTATAGAAAACAACTTTTTTCTTAGAAATGCTAGGACGAGATGTAGCCAAGCCAAAGAGTTTATATGAATGTGGATGTGTATGGAAGATGAGCAAGACATTCGTCATAATGATGATCATGTTGATGATGACGTAAAGCCTCTTTAGAATGATTTGTAATCATGAGAGCCATTATAACTCTCTCGAAACGAGGGGCCTGTTTTTCTAGGACAAAAATGTGGCACGAAGCTCTACTAAATGGAAAAAGAAAACTAATTTTGATGGGATGAAAGGTAGCGTAGAGGATGAAAAAGAGTCAAGGAATTTTAAGTTTAGTAGTTATACTTTAGTTTTAATGGCTATTCTTGTAAATGTGCGTGGGTAGGGCAGGTGTGGTTTTGGTTTTTGTAGGAAATTGTAAGGTTATTATGATTGAACGAAAGTATTTTGTTTTTTTACAAAAGTTCTGATACGAAAACCCATTTTTTGACTGACTGACCGATGTTACATTGTAGAACTTACAATTGCCTATATAAGATTCTTGAATATCTACGGGGTGATCTGCGTCAAAGTTCTTTCCTTTGTGAGCTGCAACATATTCATTATATCTGAAAGGCTTGGACTGCTACTGTTGCCACTACTGCTGCTATAAGTTAAACACAGTAATTTACTTTCACTTAGGCATGTATGTGCAGTAATACATAAACAATATCACAAAGAAAGGGTGAGGCTTTTGGGATTAAAATCTGTGCTTTTGGCATATGAAGCGGAACGACACACAGGAAATTGACACCATCCTTTAGGGACGAAAGGGGAAAGTAAAGAAAGTGAAAGAGTTGAGCACAAAGCGAGACCGAAAAATATATTATTTTTGTGTATGGAATACTTGCCTATATATCTGGTATATATTTGTTTATATACCCATACCTATATGTATCTGTATATTTATGTTGATATCCTTCTGCGTATAAGTAGTAGTCTTTTGTTCCTTGTTCTCGTTCGTTGATTTTAATCAACTTTTTTCTCTCTGTCTCTCTTGTTTTAACGTTTTTGCTCAGGGTTTGGAATCGAGTCCAGCTACTACTACTAATCCAAATACAAATAGTGATACTACCACTACTTCCTCCTCCTGTACTTCTTCTACTGCTACCACATCAGCATCAGCTGCCACTGCTGCTGATGGTGTTGCTACTTGTACTACTACTAGCACTACTTCTCCTGCTGATCCCACTTCCTCTGCTACTACAACTAGCGCTCCCAATGTATCTTCTAGTACAACCACTGTAACTGATGTCCCCTCCAAAACACCAAAGGGACGTACAATGACAGCATCATCATCGGCAGGTGATGAGGACGATGGGGAAGGTGTATGTTTGAATTCGTGCGATGACATAAACGTTAAGAGTCTCGGTTCTGACTCCGGGATTGATAGTGGGAGCAGTGTCGGCGATGACTCTGTGGGGAGTGCTGCAACCTCGCAGGGTAATTCTTCTGGAGCGGAAGAGGAGTGTGGAGCGAAACCTATGATCATGATGATTGATGATGCAACTAATACGGTGGTGAGAAAAAAACAGACAAAGCAGCCGAGCAGTAATAATAACAATAACAACAATAATGACACGGTGGCAAAAGGTGGTACAAGTTGTAACAGTAAAGGTAAAGAGGATAACAATAATGTCGGAGGTGGCGGGAGTATTAAAATTGTAGAGGGTGTAGATAAGCTTCACCTGACAAGGGATAAAAAAGAGTATTCATCATCTGAATCAGTGTTATCTTCATCATCCTCTACTAACCAATCTGAAAAAATGGCCCCTCCAAAAGGAAACAGTGGAATGGGGGACAATTCCGTAGAAAGTTTCCAAGATGGTGCTGGGACGGCAGGTTCTAATAAAACACACATGGAAAATGTAGGAATAAATTGTGCAAGCACAATCACGTCTAATCCGCATGGAGGCATGTCGGTTAATTATGGGAATGGCCCTATGAAAGGAATAACTGCAATGGTTATAAGCTCACAACACACCCAACACTTGGCAACAACGGCATTAACTTATAATGCAACTGGACAGCCCCATCCCCAAGCAATTCAAATGGCTACTGCGCCTGTAATGACCACTGTCCCCCTCCCGGTTGGTTGTCCTCCTGTGATGCTTGCAGCAGCTCCCAGTGGCATGCAGTTGCCACCTTTAGTCCCTGCAGCACCAATGCACCCCTTGACACATCCCCAGGCACCACCCCCACCGCCTCCTCCACCCCAACAGGGAGGACATCATCATTCTCACCATGGTGGCATGCATGCCCATGGTCATCCTGGCGGGGGCGGGGGACATTCGTCCCATGGTCCACCTCCACCACCCCACCACCATTCAAATTATTCACACCACCATTATCATCATCATAATCCGAGACATCATGGTCCGTCGCATCAT
>JAHZNE010007978.1:0-18774 GCA_027744055.1 Callyntrura sp. NNG-2020 | reverse complement strand
TTTTCACGTTATTTGCATGACATAATATACTTGCATAATTTTGCATAACGAAATTTTGAAAATTGCATAATGAAAATCGCAAAAATTGCATAATGGTGGCTAACTTAATCATGACGATGGCAATGACGATGAGCTGTATCCTTTCGTGTGTTTTCCTTTTTACTACCTACACCGTATTGTCCATAGGCACTACATTATAATGTACATGCATCTTCCTTTGACGTTATTATTACACCACCATCATGCAACTATCCGGTTCTATACGTACATACACTCTGGAATACGCTCTTCCCTGGTATGAGTAATCTACATAGAGAGTTTGGTTATGATTCCATAATGCTAGTAGTCCGACATATGCATAGTATGATGATGATCCTACCACCCAAATCAAGTCTATATTACTGATAGTGATGATATATTTCGCTTTTTTGTGAAATGAAAGCCGTGTTGCTGCGGACATCGTGTTAATAATAAAAAAGGACGAGGGGATGCGGATGCTCTGCCGTGGTGAATGTGATACCACCACCACCCCGCTCAAATAGTTTGGTCTGACTAGACAAAATCTACTTTTGCTTCGCAATAATAGGAATATGCGACAACCGTTGGTGCATGCATGCATGCCCGACTATAGCCACAATTTACTGCCAACCAGATGCTCTTTGAGTTATGTTTTGGCTGAGCTCATCTTAATAATTTGCGGCTTTTGCTGGAGGTTCGGTGTCTCTCCGCCTCGTTTGGTAGTAGGCTTCTTTCACTTTTCTAATCTTTTCCTCCAACTGTACTACAGTAATATATTTCATAGAGATTTGTGTGTGTGTGTGTGTGTGTGTGTGTGCGTGTGTCTGTATGTTTCTCCCAACCAGAACACAAATTCATTTATCTCCTAGTCGCAGCCGGTAGTGGACATGGTTAACTTGTCGCTTTTCTGTTTGATGAAAATGAAACATCTTTTACACATACATATAAACACTGATGATGACGACGATAAATAAATGTTACTTGCCACCAACACGCAAAACAGGAGCAACTTTACATTCTTTTGCTCTCTATGCATAATAATAAGTTGTACGTAACGAGAGTGGAACTATGCAGGGACTACATAAAATATATAGATCGTACACCACTCGCTTCCCTGACTCATGTCATTTCCATTCATTCAGCTTTTAGGCGACACTGATATTCATGGAACAAACGAGGCTCGGCTGAATAAGGACGCACTTTCGCAACACAATAAAAAATGAAGGGATGTCGATGACGGTTGCTGTTAGGATGACGGCATGGTAGAAAGAACGGAAATCAAAAAATAATACAATGTCAAATCTTGCCGTACATGTCATTATTTATTTAAATACATTTATTACAGGACGTGTATTTTGGCAAGACTAGGATTACTTTCCCTCGAACAAAGTATGCTCCAGATACATGCAGTGTAGACACAATATCGTATATTTTGTCTGTAACACGTAATTGCACAAAGTTACACGTGGGCTAGTAGGCAATGTTCTAAAATTATACGACCACCTATAAAAAGGTACATGGTATTCGCATTAACATAACGCTGACATTTTTCACCTTACCACCCGCCCAGAGAAAATATGAAGCTTTAGCGGGGATTACTAATATCGTGGGTGTAAACAGGCACCAATAAACCTTCGATCTACTACAACATGGCCCGACTTTAATTAATGCCGTCATCCTTTGTACTCCCGCTAATACGGTAAGACGCGTCAATGATGCGAGGTTTTAGTTGTCAGCAGCTCTTTTGTACCTGCGTGCTCCTCACTGCTTTCAACTATTATCTCTTTGGTGGAATTACATGGGTCTTCCCTGCCTCCAAATGATACAAAAGGCAGAGGAGAAAATACATAATCAGTTTCATCAGGAGAAACAAGATAAAATACAGTCACATGATGACAAAGCATATATTACCTTACATGCAGACAACACCGTGTTTAATATATTTAGCTAGATTACAAATGTTCAAAGGAATATGGAGGAAAGGAGAAAATTTACTATTGTTGTCGTTTTGAGATGAGATGTTCTCATCTGCGACAAGAAGGCATACCAGCAGTTGCTGGTGGCAGCTGAGAGACTCGAGAGACTGAAGCAAAACATTGAATATACCTACTACCTACATACATATTTTATAAAGAGCAATTCGCATATTGACGGGTTTGCAACTTCAAAGTGTACATACCTAAAAAATATGGATATATGCGGAGGGTAAAGCTTTTGAGAAACAGAACACGTTATTAATATTTAGTAGAATAATGATACAATACAAAATGCCTCTGGCTTCCGCACACACACACACAGACACGAAGATTATCTTTCTTTCAGCTTAACTCTATCGTACTTTCTTTTTCTCATCCTGACAGCTTTTGTGACATTGACAAATGTCTAGGCATTAAATGACAGTGAATCCATGCTCCGTCTCTCTCTCCCCTTCTACACAGCAAGGGCTGGAATCATCCTTGTCGTTTTATTTAAGTAAAAGCGACAGACAGATAATGGGCATGGAGGAGAGAGGACGGTGGAAGCTGAACGGTGATTGGTAGCGGCACGTCCCACTCGTCTTTTTTGGCTTTTCATCGTAGTACGAATTTACTTGGAAAGTGAATTCTCTGAGTCATCTTTCTTTTTCCTTCACTCTCCACTCGAACATTCAACAGAGATTTATCGTCGTTCGTTGGCATCATCGTTGGTGCCTGCTTTTTGCATTATTTTTTTTTATTTTGTAAGGATCTTGTTAGCACATTTGCCAACAGAAATGACGGTGGTTGGTGTTTTTCTTACGCCAATTCTTATACAAATATGCAATATGGAAAGAGAGTACTTATCGTTGACATAAATAGAAACAAAACGAGGACTTCAAAACATACACTGGGTCTGTTTCTCCAAAATAGTGCTAAAAAGGTTTTTAAGTGAGTGAGAACATTATAAAATACAAGCCTGATTCTTCTGAGGCAAGGAAAAATCGTAATAACGTGCTTGGGTGGTCGTAATAATGCACAGGATAGTGGTATAATAAAACATGTAAATGACAAAGAGGAAAATAAGATTTTGCGAGTAGGCGAACTCTTTACGTTTATATTCAGTTTCAGCCCTAAATGAAATCTAATTTGTCTTTTCATCTTTCATTACCTTTTGCGCCCACCAGACGTGGAGTATGGTTCCCAGCCAACGTGTAATAGGTAAAACATGGGAAAAACTTGAAATGTATATAATATGGCTTGCATATTTCACCTGAGTAAATACAAGTTTTTTCTAATGGTTTTTTCTTCAAAAATCGCACTGCCATTTTCCGAAATGGCAGTTCCACTCCCAATCTTAGTTTTCTCTTGAGTTCGCAATTATTATACAAATGTTTTTAATTATATAATAATATTCATCTTCATAAACAGTCAAACTTTTTGCCTGGCATCTGCGTCACAAGCAGATAAAAACAGGTTAAAAAATACGGCTCCATCCATTTCCCTACGAATTTCAAAGTAATCCAGATAGCAGAGCGTAACTATCAATTTATCAACCGGAACATCAACACAACTTTTCCTGCTGCCTTTAGTATGTTCCATATACGTCGCCACGCATCATTTCCCGTTAGGAAGCCTAAGAAAAACGTTGCTTTTCTTTTCCCTCATAATTTAACTTCAAAGACCCAACTGCGAAGCTTCTGCTAATCTTCTTCGCTGATGCTAATCATTTTAAAATTTATTTGAAAGGAAAAGACGCTCTCCCTCTCTCTCTCTCTTTTCTCCCCACGTTTAAGTAAACATGATAGTTCTACAGACTAAAGCTGAAGTACGTAGCGTGCTTCAATTCATTAAATTTATAATGACATGGAATGGAAAAGAAAGACGCACCTGTCACCCGTCCTTTTTCATGCTGTCTGAAACGGTAATGTGCTTTTCGCACACTTTTCTCTCACATAAACTTTTTGAGTTATAGGGAAAAGTTTTCGCACAGCGACAGGAAATCAGGCTTAGGCAGCAGACCCATCGTGGACGAGGATTTTCCAACTTTTAGGTAATCTAACTATCCACATAGAACAACGCTAGTTTCCTTCACTAATTTGCATCTGATAAATACCTCTCGTAAATATTAATCTCCCTTAAAGGATGTCATTACAATTATTATTATTATTTTTATGTCTTCCCCCGTGAACGGAGTAGAAGTATAGGAGTGCATGTCTGTAAGATGAGGGAATGAGGTTAACGGTATTGATCATGGAAAGTGTCAATTTTGGTTAAAATGAAAAAGTTTGTTGGAAGAGCCACTTCCAACTCTATATACTCACCTTTCATTTTGGTAAAATGTAAATATTGAAAGAAAGGCAGTGAACGTTCGTCCTCATGATTTTTATGACAGGCGGAGCCTAAGCCGGCGGAATTCACTTTTTGAATGAATTTCAACTCCAACCGGGAATTAGTTCTCTGGTTTCTGGCTTGGTTAGTGCAGGTTTGTGGTTTTTGCAATATCATTATTACATGTTTGTGTGTATATATTACGGATACCAAAAAAGAGATAGAAAAACCGGAGCAGGAAAGCCTCCCAAAACCCAAGATGTGTAATTCAATCAAAAAGGCTTTTTCTCCCATTTACGTCGTCGGTAGAAATCTATACAGGCTGTATGTGTGGTAAAGGGTTACTTTTGGCACTACACAAACCGTAAACGACGAAAGGCTCTCAGCTGGTACATGGAAGTACACAGACACACAAACACACACCACCCACCACTAGCCCAACCATAGTTGTACCGGAATCTCAACTACTTTTGTTAGAGACTCTATTTTACAAGAGTACATCTGTAGCGGTAGCGGCACCCGGGTTAGATGCTTTGTTCCTTTTGGGTATCGTATAAATATCGCATATTCCCATGAATGTTGAGCCCGTATAAGTGTTACTGAATATAACAGATACCGCAAGAAATTCTTTTTTGAGAGAGAGAGTAGCGGATGAGCTGCTGTGAAAAGACAGTATCCCACATCTTCTAGAAAGCACTTGTGCCCACTTGTATTGCCCAAGATGAACGTAACGCTTCATACGATACACATTCACACCATTTATATTCAAGAAATCCGATATGTGTTTGAGTTATACAGGCTCGTGCACATAAAATCATTTACGGTTCCTGTTTCCAACTTTCTTTCCCTTGCTTCACTTTCACACTTTCATTTGTGCTCAACAACAAAAACAGCGCTCTTCTGGCGTTTTAGAACACTTACATGATACACATACGGTGTATTACTATCCAGACTCATGTAATATAACGTGACTGTGTGTAATCATTACCTCCATTACCACTGAAGCATGAACTTAATCCTGTGTTATACTTTCTTTATAACACTCTTACCCGTTGTTGTAAGCTTACTCCCACTTATTTTTTTTTAGAAAACTGGAATGGGCACTGCAATTTTTTGTCATTATAAGTGTCTTTTTCACACACTACCGTCTGTTGTGAGAAAGGCTGCGGGTGCTAGAAGCGGCAACAACAGTACTGATATTAAAATGATGATGATAATAGCAAGGATTTTGTTTCTCTTGAAAGCTCTTGTACATTATTACAATAGCACTTTTCTCCTGTTCTACTTTAGTATTATAACCATCTAATGGTAGTTTGCATTATTGAAGGTACAACAAAAGTGCGCCGCAAATTATGTTAGACTCAAATGAAAATTAAAATGGTAGGAAGTACGTGTAAAGAATGGAAAAGAATTTTCCCTGAACTTGTTGATTACACCATGTTTCAGAGATACTTTCGCTTTAGATATGGCATCTTTATCTATTTTCGATTTGCAGTGAGTTTATGCTACAGGTAGTGCTAGTGTAAAAGCATTGACAACAATTGAAATCAAGCTTATTGCAAGTGACGTTGTTGCCGTACGTGCTTTCATTCTATAGCCCTTTACTCTTTAACCAAAATAAAGAGTTTTTCGTTGGAAATACGGTTCTGACTATTTTATAAGGTCCTTTTTAACCCAATTTGCCTTTGTTATTTTTCCTGTGACAAGATGCGTTCTGGCAATTTTAGACCTTGTTAGCATTTTGTTCATTATTATGACTCTCGAAAAGGATAAAAGTCAAAATCTTCTTTGCTCCTTCATAACTTCATTTCTTTGATTTGATTGAGACAGGACGGGGAATTTAACAATCAGAATCCACCTAAAGTGGGGAGCAACAACTGACATTGTTTTGCCCGTTTTATTTTACAAACCACGATATCATAAAGGCAATATTGGTAGGAGTAGTAAACAAGAGAAAAGAGGGATACAACAATAATGAGACCTTGCGTAGAAATTACTTGTCAACAAAACAAAAATTACAACCTACAAACTCCGTTTCTTGACATAACCAAAACCTACAACCGCCCATAACGCTTTATAGTTATTCGTGTACGCCAGTACAGAAGGTACAAAACAAAATAGGAATACTGTTCAGGCTCCACTACTGTACATACAGATGTCATAAAGTAATCTCTATTATTAAGAAACACTGAGCAAAAGTTTATCGTTACACAAACCCAAGAAGAAAGTTGTCAGAAGAGAAAAAACTAACAAGATAACAATGTCATTTTACTGTTCTCCTTTTCCGTTCTTTTGTTGACGGAGACAGGAAATTGGAAGTTACAGATCCTTGGTCTTTTTGTCTGTTTTGTTCCATCCATCCAGACAGATTAAAAAAATGTAGACAGCCGCAATGCAAATGAAGCCAGATATTTTCCCAAAGAAAGCACACAGAACAGTTCCCATTATTACAGTTTTTGTTAACCTGTCCAACTCTCCTGCTATGAAATGAAGCATAGCTTGGCATCTACCAAAAAAAAACTGGGAGCACATATAGCTTTCGCTATTGTAATACCGCTTTAATTAATAACAATATACAGATAAAGCTGCTTCTTTTTTTTAGTTTTAGTTGTATCATCCCTTTCTTCTTTTTCCTCCTTCCTCTCCGTGCCCAGACCCAGGATTCTGTCTCTCTAGAAAACTTTTTATTTCCTACTTTTGAACTTTTCTCCACTCTGTACGTATTATTATATTAGTGCACTAATAACATTACATCTTTGGAAGAAAAATGATAGGGGCAGGAAAAGGAAGACCAAGAGAGAACAAAGGATCACTGTGTAGCTCCAGTTGTACTTGTGCACTCGCGGCAGTCGTGGCCAGCAATATGTAATGCTGCCGCTGCTGCTACTACTACGCCGGGGACACGCGGAGTCATTTATTATTCTTAGTAACTTGATATGTTCCATGCACATGTTTAAGTACATCTAAACTTGTCTCTCAGTATCACGTAATACTACAAACGTGGAGGTAATATGAAAGGCTGGATTTGGAGGATGGATATCGTCATCATCAACATGATCATGGTCGTCATCCTACACACTACACAGTCTTTTTTCCTTTACAAAGAAGAAAGAAATGGATTTGTATAAAAGGACCAGCAAAAACTAAGGAGAAAAAAGATGTCACCAAGCTATGCTCATTTTTCTTTCTCCCTCCCTTTGCTTTTGACACAGTTTCCCCTTTTCGTTATGATAAATGTACACGCAGCAAGCGGCAGAGTCTAGAGATGACAGCGTCGTAATACTCGTTACTGTTGCATAAAAAGACCGCAGCAGAAGTGATGATAATACGGTATTTGCATGTAATATGAAACGGTACTTCACTCAACTCTCTCCCTCCCTCTCTCTCTCTCTCTCTACACAGTGACGACGACGGCACCTCTCTTTTTTGCTCTCTCTCTCGCTCTCTACACAGTGACGACGACGGCACCTCTCTTTTTTGCTCTCTCTCTCTCACTCCAGTAGCAGTTTAGGACAGCGAGTTCAAAGAACAGGAATCTCGTAACATAATAATAATAATAAAAATAATAATAAAGCACAGAGGTAAGCTTGAAGAAATGAGGCGGCTTATTATGAATCAAAACAGTGACAAAAAGTAGAGAAAAGGCAGAAAAAGAGAGGTTCAAAGAGAGAGAGAGAAAAAAAAGCAGAGCCCACAGGGTTGGCTCTCAAGTAATCGTTTGGAGTTGCGCCCTTCCTTGATCCTTTCTTATACATCTCTCTGTCTATACAATATACTGTCATCGTGTTTAACGCTTTGAGTGTTATGAAAACTAAAAAGAACCTTCTTTCCACACGGCGAGGGAATACGAGTCCTTTTTTTTGCTACGTGAGACATAACGCTAGACGGAAGTTGTGCGGAAAAAGTTTTCTAGTTAGTTTGATTTGAGTTTCTTGGGAAAAATGGTAGTGAGTAGTACCGACGTAAATGGAATATAATATAGTGAAGATGCTTCTCTTGTGTCTTATAGCCAGAAGGTGCAAGACTACGGTAGTATTTATAAATATAAGGCCAACACATGCTGTTAAGACGATACACTTATACAATATTTGATAGAAGTCTACGTTTACATAATAACTATTTCGTATCATATATTGCCTGACTGACGATGATGTTGACTTTTGTAGAAACCCCTGCTGACTTTCTTTTCCGATTACAAGGAGAAAGGTAAGTACACAGGGAGGTAAGATAGGATTAAAAATTTGCTATTGCTATACTTCTCCTTTTTTGCCGCAGGTCTTTTTAATTTTTTTACCTTGTAATTTTGAAAGGTTTTTAGTTGAGAATGGAATACACGGGGAGGGAAAAATGGAGGAAAACTGAAGAGAATGTGAAATGTTATTGTTGGTTAGCTGATATGACGGGCAAGGGATTGGTGTAAACCTAGTCGTAAGCTTCTTCCTTGGCATTAGACTCTCTCCTTGAGTTTAATGAAGTCCCGCATGCACCCGTGAAGGTGAATAAACGGGAAAGCCTTTCCGTAATTTAAGTTGTTTGGTCTGTTGATTATTCGTTGGGTAAGGGTAGAGGGTGAGAAACTGTAATAGTGACGGTTAAGAGATCGTGTTCGTAATTTGCAGTAATTTGCAGGTTGTTTAGAGAATAGCTAGGTGGATACTGTCTAGTGTCTAGTATACATATTCGGTAGATGCATTTCTATCATTATTCAATGCCATATTTCTATGATCATATTACAGAATCAACGTGTACATATTTACTACATTTATCAACAGAAAGTTTTTTTCTGTTTGTAAATTTAAAATTTGACTTGTTGAAACATCAATTACTATAAAACAGAATAGAAGAGCTTTTGTATGCAGCTGAGTCGAATTACGAAAGAGTTGGTATATATAGTGTGTTTAGGTAGTACTACCGTATTGTATAAGAATTTGATAATGAAGTAAATATTATGAAATTAAAATATTGACTAGAGTTTAGTATTGTACAATATGTACTTTGTAATTTAAACATGTTGCCTATATTGGGGTATTAGGCTCGATTTAGCAAAGCATTTGTTATACTTTTAAATTGATGCACAATATAGTTTGCATTCAACCATATATTTTGCACAAGATGTGTTTTAAACCGGTGAAAGGTTGTAATGAGGTTATTATCTCTTTGACTCTTTGTATGGTAAAACGCCAATTTAATAAAAATTGGAGAACGACATTACGTAAATACCAATGTAAAGTACTTTGTTATAAATCCGGCGCTACTTTGCTATTCCGTTTACTATCCGTATATTTCTTATTTTGTAACATATGTTGAATGTATTTTGCTTGTACAATGCAGAATAATAATAAAGTCATGCATGAAAGTATATAAGTTTATTGTAAACCGTGCATTTATATTCGGATCATTCTTTTTCGGCATTCCCAGAGAAAATGTTTCGTGAGCTGAGAACGATTGTGTAAAACAGAGCACATGTCTTCCCCCTTTAAAGTTTCTTCCTGTCCGTAGGAAACCAAGTAGCAAAGAGATAAAACGAAGTAGAACACATGCTGTGCTGGTTGTTCGAATGAAGAGGGAAATCATCAAGTATCTCTTCTTTAAAAGTTTGACTTCCAAAGGTACAAAAATTCATCTGGGATGATGGTACATCGATGTGAGTACATAAAATCATACAAGATATTTCTCCGCGGCTTTCGTTCCCCTTTTCCCTTCTAAGCTCGGGATTTTCTTTCCTTCCTATATAGCTTTCTTGGCTTTAGAACGTAATCTCCTTTTTACTGAATATGAAGATGCAGTGGGGCTATCTAGAGTTGGACTTTTGTGTAAAAGACACTTTCTTCGTCGTCGCCGTAGAAGAATTCGCCTGTACGCCTTTTCTCTGTTTGAGACACATGCGGCTTTCACCTTTATGCATATTTGCCTTAATAATAATAATAATAATAATAATAATAATAGATGGAAAATTCTCTCGTCCACCGTTTCTCTTTTATATCATAATAACCCATCCAGAGGGAAATATCATTGAAGAAAGTTGTCCCTAGGGAGTGGGATGGCCATATGGAGTAGATAGCAGAGTCTAACAATCCATTATTAATAATAAAAAATGCAAAAGAGAAAGATAGAAAGGGAGCGATATGCGGAGAGTTTATATGCTTCTTAGAAGTCCCTGGGACTTTTCAAGTGAAAACGTATTCGAGAAACGACAAAGATGTGTACGTATATATTTCCATCAATTTTTAAGGAGAAAAGAGGGAAATTAGAAAGTTACAAAGTTCGCCCCTACCTTTTGTGTTTGGAGCATTAATTTTAAAATGAGAAGTGGTGAGCTGAATGTTTTCTCCAATGAAAGTTTTTCTTCAGAGAAAGTAGACTTTCTTTCCACAGAAAGTTTCACATTCCACTTTTTGCCTACAAAAGAGACGGGTTGGTTTGGGGGCGACCATGAAATAATTTTGGTTTTATAAAAGACTCTTGCAAATGGCACAGGATCACTTTTAACTTTGCGTCATCATCACCAAAGGCTAAATTAATTTCTTCACGGCCGATGAATGAATCAATGAGAAAAAGCATTTTACATATTTAGGGCGGCTCTCAGAAAACGTAACTTGAGTGAATTGATGAATTTCTTGTAAGAATGGGACTTTAATGAAAAATGGCAAATTGAATAAGGGACGCACACATTACCCGGCTCAAACGAACGACATATTACCCGTACGGGAAACTCCAACAGAAAGGTATTGATAGCGTCCTTTGTAAATGTTACGTAAGGTTAGTACAACCCGGTTCAAAGGAGCAGACGTTCAAAAGTAATTACACTTTCCCTTGACAGAAAGAGACCTTGAACACAGTCGCATTGTATTTCACTCACATATTTAAACCAAATTAGTCTGTGTTGCACGTGAATCGCTTTTTTCCTACCTCCGATAAAATTCATGAGTGCATGTTTTTTTAAATATGCTTTCCCCAACGATTCTTTCTAGACATGATGAGACTCGTGAAAATTTTTAGTAAAACAAGTAAACTTCTCCATGTTCGAACTTTTTCACCATATAACCAAATGATTAGACAAGCAAAAATAGATAGAGATAAACACACGCGTACTCAATAGGTAATTTGAGGAATAATATGTAGACCTACCCAAATCCATTGACCTTTCACATCAAAAGTATATTATGTAAGTAACAAATAATTAATGGGAAGGAAACACGAGAACTACGATAAAAGTTAATAATTTTGAGAACATTGAAGATTGGTTGTGCCGCTGTAATTAGGGAATTGCATTAGCTTTTTCCACATGCTATTATATGTCTATTGGTATCCAAAAACGTATAAGCCATTGGTTGAAGATGTAAATGTAATTTTTGTTGAAGCAATAACCTTTAGAGAAAATGTCGGACGGAAATGAATGCCGATACTCAAGTGATTAATTACTTGCCATATACATCATTATGTGATCGCATAGTTCGCAATAAAATAAGTACCTATAATTGAAGCATTACTCCCGAAATATTACAGTTTCGAATTACGTGTTTGTCCTCAGATTAATATCTAAAAATCAATCTGCAATTCATGTATTCCAGAGATTAGTAAAAGAAAATGCGCATATCTCTAAAACATCAAGCATGTCTGCAACCGGAATTAATTAAAAGTCCAATTTCAAACACGTAATAAAGTTACGTA
The DNA here is from genome assembly GCA_027744055.1 of Callyntrura sp. NNG-2020. NCBI lineage: Eukaryota > Metazoa > Arthropoda > Collembola > Entomobryomorpha > Paronellidae > Callyntrura > Callyntrura sp. NNG-2020. The sequence continues at coordinate 6,799 of JAHZNE010007978.1, read as the reverse complement.
TCCAATCTACTTATATAAATGTAATCGTTACGTAGCCACCCGTAATAATCACACATAATATTCCACGCCCCCTGAGTTAATACATAAAGTTGTATATATTTGGTGTTCCAATGGCGCTCCCGTTATGAGAGCTTTGATTTTTCTCCTCCTTGAACTGTGCCATAAAGAAACGGATACCATAGATGGGGAAAATATCGAAATCTGTCGTGTCATAATTTACCGTAGAACATTTCCAGCACTGCATCAGGGAACTTTTGTCAATAAAATAAGGAAAATAAAAACTTTTAAATGGTTTGCAACTGACCTAAATATATGAACCTGTTTTTACCAGATTTTCGTGTATGGCAAAAAGGTTTGCTCTGTTCAATATTCAAACGTATTTCATGAATACCCGCTTCTGACAGAAAAAGTAATTAATGTTACACTTAATTATGTCAATACTCTATTTTTCCACGTTAAACAGCTTCCAACGGGTTCTGTGACATGCACATGCCGTGCATAGTTTTGCTGGTTATTTATTGCCGGAAAGAGGAAATCATTTTGTCATTAGAGCATGTAACCGAAACATTTCGCAAGGGAAAGAAAGCAAAGATTTAGTTCGTTTTTCATCAAGCGCATATGCATACACCTACGATGCTTGTGTTATTTTTGCCGCATAAGGCAATTTTCACATACAGCTTCCTTCTCAGATCCTACAAATAACAAGTTAGGTGTGTAACCAGATGTCAGCTCTTCTTACCTTATTATTACAGTAACTGCACGAGCTCCCAACCCGCATTCGTTCACTCAATAGAACAGCAGCTGAAATGCTGGTTGAGGTTTCACTCTGTCATAGTCTTCGTCAAAAAACGGGAGGAGAAAGTGTTTAATATGCGTATCATGTTCACAAGAAATGTTTTCCGTTTTTCCCTTCTGGCTCGTTTTAAACAGCGACAATGACAACTTCGGCTGGCGTAAAGTCACTTTCCAGAAGTCGTTCGACCCCAACTGTGAAAGAGGATTTTTGCGTTGTATCCACCTGGAATCAAGAAAAGATGCATATAAGCTCCCATTCGCAGAGGATACTATTATTTCTACCATTAAACGTGCAAGCAAGCGTGACAGTATACGTTACACACGGTAGTTACACGAGTGCATTAAAAGTAGGTAGAAAAAAGTAATTGCATTCGCTAAACGGAAAAAACGACACAGACAATTAGGTAATTAATGGAAGGAGCGCAATGCCATGCTGGCACACTATAATGACCAAAAAAGCCTCTGCTTACAATCTCACAAAAACTTACGATGATGGTGGTACGGAACGAAGGGGAAGAGGAATATTTCTTTCTCATTTGGATACTTTTTCTTTGTGCAACTTTCACCTTTCAAGGATTACTATGCACTAAATGAGGGATATAGAGCGGATAGAAATTCTTGACTATGAAGTGAGTATACTCAGATACGACATAATAGTAAATGAAAGGGAACGACGAAAGAGTATACGTAGGTATTACGGGAAATTATATTGAAATGCGAAAGTAGATAATATCAAGCATACCTCACGTGAACAACATTTTCAGACTCATCCCTGTGAAGTAATTAGCAAAAGAGGTTGCCAGACGTGCCATCATAGAGGACATGTTACAGAAGACAGGTATGTAGGTATTTAGGACACACCTACAACTCCTACATTTATTACCACTGCAGCCATTTATTTACACACTGTCATTAGTGGGTTCCGGAAACTTTCCAAGGGGAGGATTTTCCCGGTACATAATTTCATGTTTTATCATATTACCACTTTTATTTACAGTACTTTTTCAGTACGGAAATTTTGTACTTTAACTTTAGCATATCGTCAACTACAGCCTAACTAACATGGCTTGAAATTACATATCCGGACTTTAGGATAAAATTGAAGCAAATTGACCCTGAAGTAGTTTCCATTTAAAAACTAAACTCCATTGCATATCTTAGTGAACAGTGACATGCGGCCTATGTTAACCGCGCATATTTGAAACCCGTGTAACTTTTTACGTACTCAGTAAATTTTTCTGAATTTTTGTGTCCCGGACTAATTTTTATTACGCTACATTAGTAATAGCGTTTTATCTTTTTTGCACGATGGAAGTAGGCTAGAAAGTGCTGCATATTTTTGTGAACACTTTTTCTCTATTTACGTAATGTTAAAAAAGTGTTCACAAAAATATGCAACACTTTTAGCCTACTTTCGCGTGCGAAAAAAGATGAAACGTTATTAGTAATATAGCGCAGCGAAAATTAGTCCGGGACACATATATTCAGACAGATTTACCGAGTACGTAGAAAGTTACACGGGTTTCAAAATGCGCAGTTAACATAAGCCTTAAATCACTGTTCACCAAGATATTCAAAGATATGCCGTTCCTAAATACAGAAGCTGAATGGGAAATTGTTTTTCCGGAAATATTCTTGATTCGTTATTAAAGACCTTTTAAATGTATACCCGCCTACCCTACGATACCATCAATTTCGTTAGCATTAAAGACACCGTACAGCGCACGCAAAGAACGCTAAACTTTAATATTGTAGATACAAATGATATGTACAACTACAACAGCACTTACTCTTGTACATTCTAGTAATAATGTTATAGCGTTACCCAGAAAGTATAAAATTTATATTAGAATAATGAGCGACTAACAAGAGCAAAGGAAACTTATGAATCCATACCACTATAAAAACGGCAACGAGTAAACTCATTCTGTGATCGTTCATAAGCACTGCAGTACATCACACTAGCATGCACAGTCTATATAACGAAGCATCGAAATATAAAAGAGAAATACTTAGATAACTTTTTACACGTTGTCCCGGGTTCAGCAGTCACTAGTCACCTGTCTACTATAAGAGCAGTCGCCGGCAAGATAGTCAAATTTTTACTAGCGACCCAAAACAGAATGCAGGCAGGGAAATGTAGGATTACTTTGATAGTTTGAAATTACATTAAAGTAGCAATGGCGGAGTACACAGACCTCGTTAGGCACTCCAGGGAAAAGTGCCAAACAATGGCCCTCATTCATTCAGAAACTTTTTTTTTGTTTCCACATCCCTACATGTCTACTCCTTTACTGGGGAAGTAGAGGCGAAGACGCGATAATAATGATGATACGTATGTGTATACCTAAATAACTACTACCTTTTTTGTCATTTTTATGAAGCAAATTACTATCTGGGTCACTCCAGCATGAAAGGACTTGACCAGTGACAATGTGTACCTAGTTACGCTCTTGTGATAATGAAAGTCCTACCAGTACACGACCCAACTAATGCAACACTATATACGCAATATACATACAGCTTGCCGTTTAGTCGGATACTTTCTCATAATGCCTTTTTTCAACGCCTCTTCTTTCGTCATATATTTCCTTCCTTTTTCCATAATATAGAAGTTTCCCTCATCGTTAGTAAAAAAAACGCGGAATAAACTCATGATTGTAAAGCTCTTCTACTATTATTATCGGGCGGACGTGTCGTCCCTACCAATTTTTTTTCTTCTTGGTAAGTTTAATGAAAACTCTTCTGAATATGTATATGCACGTATGTTTATAGTATCCTGCGCCTATATAGCTAGTTATTCACACATCTCAGCTGCTGAAACCCGTTTTTGTGTAGCGATGCTATAATGAAATGACATGTTTCCGTCCCTGACCACTTTCACCTACTTTCCCTCTCTTTTGAGATCGAAGACACACATTGAATGGAACTTTGCATGCTGGCATGTCCATCCACTTTTCTCTTAAATGTAGATACATATTTTTTATGTCTGTATACGTAAACCGGGACAAGCTGTGTGTGAGTGTGTAAGTGTAGTTGTTTAAATAACTCCCTTACTCGCCTTCCGTACCTTTATAGCTGTAATACGAGCACTACATCGGCCTTTTTTGTGCAAGACAAACTTTTTATGTGTAATCAATACAATACATGCATGTGGATGGAAAATAGGAAAGTCATTTCTGCTCAAGAAAGGAAGAGACTTTTCTTTTCTTCTGTCCTCCTTGTCTTCTCCCAGACCCTGATACAGACTTGGCGAGAGTGGGAGGCAGAGCTGGAAAAGAAAAGCAGCGACAGGAAATAATGCAAGGTTGGTGGTCGTGGAACTGGGGATGATGATGGTGGTAAAAAGTAAAAAAAAAAAAGACGACGACGACCTGGGAGAACATGGAAATGGACTATAGCCAAAGTGGAGAAAGCGGATGGAATACAATATCATCACCATCATCCTACACTTCACATTGTACTTTCGGTCGACTAACACAATCCACTTCGCGACCTACGCGCTACTTAATAGAATAAAAAATTGTTGGATGGTGGTGGTGGTGGTGCTAGGCCCATCTTATTGGCCTTCCAAAGATATTTTGGTGGAGAAAGTACTTCACTGGTATTTCAGGACAGCGTGTGCGGAAAGCATGCACATTATATTATTACACAAGCACTTATACATACAACATTACAAACACAGTTTTATGAGCATTTTTGTACCTTTTCACTCTCTTGTAAATGGCGCTACGTGCAACACATACATACATGCACGTTTACCCGCCTGCACGGCGAAATACCTGGAGTGACAAGAAAGGGGTAGAAATATGCCCGTTGAAAGACGACACATCTGGTTAAAGCTGTTGATACTCATTTTATCTCTTCTTTTTATTCTCATCATCTTTCTAGGACAACGTGTCATCAATATACCTTTGTCACACCGCGCTCCCCAGAGAATTCACGACGTAAAAGACACTAACGCACTACGTAATGTGGGGTTCTCTGCACTCTAAATAGCTACCGTAATATAATATATACATCTGATAGTGTTGTCTTCTTACATATAAGCACATTATTCACTCCTTTTGTGGCTTGTAAGTTAAGCCCAGGCTTTTCCAACCTTGTGATCAACCTTTCAAATATTTTCTTTCATACTTTGCATTTTGATCATGCACTGAGCAAAACAAAGTCAGTCTTGTGCCATGCATACGGTGCTCTGTGTTTATAGAAGCGGGAGCCGTCTCACAAAAATTCTCATTCCTATGCAAATGACAAGAAGCGCTGGAAAGCATCGGATTTACATCAATTTATCGAATTTTTTACCGTGTGCATTTCACTACCTGCACCACTACCTACCCTACTACTAACCAAGTATGCCGGGGTTGTGTAGGAGTATGCTAATGTATTTATGTATATCTAGCCAATTCCATTACTTTTCCCCCAAAAATGGTGTTGATTTTGTATATTGTACCTGTACTTTCTGATTTTTTTTGCAGTTGTCGATAAAAACTAAAGAGGATGACGATGTGTTTACTCTGTGGTATCAAATTATAGTCGGGACTAGCGAAAACCTTAAAATGAATACGGTTACGGGCAAAATGTTTTATGAATGAAGGAAGCAAAGCACGTATGAAGTGCAACGAAAGCGGTATCGTAGTCATATAGAAACTTTCCACTACACAAGTCAGCTCAAAAGAAGCGTAACGAATGAAACGCCTGGGGTAAACGAAGAATTTTTAATATCACCAACTCACCAGACCCCCGTTGATTACTAGACACGCTTAGCTCAGCACATACCAATTGCTATTGAATATGTTTGAATTTGTGGTCCCCTGTGGATGCGGGCTTGGTTAAGCTTCATCAGGACGTTTACAAATTCATTTCGTTCTTTCACATTGCAATCATAACTTTTTTTGCGACAGCAGCAGTAGCAACGTAGCAGTCATACTTTTCTGACCCACATACAAACAGAGATTTTTGGATTTAATTAAACTGTGACTATAATAGATGAAATCAGATTTTCATCAGTTGCGAGATTATTTCATATGCATGTCAATAAGCACATTTTTTCCTCTTTTCCCCGGGTTTATTATTAGGCATGACTTCCTTTTTGTCAAAAAGGAGAGAAATTTTCTCAAATTTCGACGCATGCTTCTAATGAGTATCAAATGAAAGTCTTGTGTACATACGGCGAAGGACAAACATTCATGTCTGCTGTATATATACGCCTACATTAAGGATGAAAGTTGCATGTATGTATATTATTATGACTTCCTGGAAACCGCCTTGCCATGTACGTTTCATATTTTGCTTTGATTTGAATATTTTATGCTCATACATGAAAATCTATGCGGGATTTTTGGAGAACATTTGTTTGCCCCTCTTTTCCAAATCTACCCTCTGAAACTCACTGACTGAGTAACTGTACATACTCAGCAATCTTGTCAATTCTCAAGAAACATCATCATTTTTGCAATGATATGATCCGCATTATTACTTTTTATCAAATGATATGATCTGAAATGGAATACTATAACTATTATGTAAACTGACGATGACTCTTCTGGACTGGCAGTAAAAAGCGTGTAATATTAGAGTATCCGATATAACTTATTCTTGCCCAGTAAACGTGTACTTTTTATAAGGTCCTCCCACTCCTCCGCCTACTATTTCCACTACGCCATGTACATCTCTGGACTTAGCTGCATCTCGTATTACAGTTTCCAGAAGTTTTCAAGTGCCATAATAATGGACGGACATACAAAGTTAATGGTGGGGGATTGTGTTACTTTTCTTACAGACTCACTCACTTGCTTATTCTTGTGTTCAGCTCATTTTCCTCTTACTTTCTCCACACACATTGTCTGGAAATATTATATTTTTGTCTCTCCACCTACTATTTCCTCTCTTTATAGCTATAGGCTAGTTCAAGGCGATTAAACAGTAAAAGAAACATTCCTTGGATACCTACAGAAGGTGTTCTCGTACTTTTGAAAACTGAAAATTTCTGGGACGGTGTGTT
>JAHZNE010007977.1:0-10995 GCA_027744055.1 Callyntrura sp. NNG-2020 | reverse complement strand
TACGTTAATACTGCGTCAATGAGCTGCAGTACTGAAGGATGAAAGCATAAAGTATTAATGAGATTAATGTGCTTGTTTTTCTTTGTTATAACCAGGCAAGCCTTATTCATGACGGGCAATAGAAAGGAGAATGGTACCCGTTTTGACATATCAAATATAAACAGCGACCAGATTCTGCTGAAATCGATTTTTTACAATGGTAAAAACCTGGCGGATCACAAAATAGTTTAACTTGTTTGTGTTATTGTAAGTTGTACACGTTGATTGAAGAAGAACTGTAATTTATTCAGGATATTTAACATGGAAGAGCAATATTCAAACTATATATGGAGACGACGACAGCTATTTTGTACTTTTGGAAGATCGGAAGAATGGACCATCTCCATATTGGGTCATCGAACCAGAAAACGATTTTTCCATGTAGAGAAAAAACTTAAACCTCTTGCCTCTGATGTACATATATAGCAAGTCATTACTTCACACACGAATGGCGAATTCATCATTATGAATTCTTCTCTGTAGACTTGCATTATTTATTTATTCTTGTTTATTTATTTATAAATCTGTAACCCATTTCTTTCATTTTGAGATTTCTAACGAAAGCCTGCTTGTCATTCTAGCTAAAGACGAGCACTCCGCAATTTTCTTTAGCTGTAGTCTATAAAAAACGTATGTTACATCTTTCATCGTTGACCCTCACGAGCTAATTTGTTCAACAATGTAAGTACCATTTGTGATGAGCGTGTGCAAATATATTCCATAGTGTACCCAACTTAATTTTGAACGATGCAATTCCTTATTGTTTAATGGAATTAATACGTCATTTACCCATTTTATTTTACACTCACATATATGTATATTGCATGTATTTTTATTGACAAATTGGTCCTATGAGGATGAAATAAAGTGGAGGACTGGGAGGTAAGTAGTTTATTTATTATTCAAGTAGCTAGTACATATATGTGCCTTTCAACGTAACGTACGGAGCAAGTCAATGTGGTACCATAAGGTTTTTTGCCTGCGTTTTTGTAGAACACTTCTCGTCTCATTCCATTCCAGTTTGTTCCATTGCTCAGTCTGTGGACTCTCCTCTCCTACGTGTTTGAAGAGATTCTATATGAATTCCGTTTAACTTGTTCCAAGAGAAATCAAGTTCTGCCTGTATGCGTGTAGTTTTTGCTGGTGCTGGTGGCGGTGGTGGTACAGAGATGTGTTTCGTGATTATGATCATATGTGAAATGTGAATGGCCTCTTTTCTATTTCCAAAATAGTTCTGTTTTTCGGTCGGTTGTACGCTGTCTTTATAGACCAGAGTGGAAAGACGAAGTCTGCTGGTGAGAGTAGTTTGTGATGAGAGGGTGAGACTCTTCTCATCTCCGCATAAGCAAAACAGGCCCGGATCTTCTAATACGCATTTTGCCTTTATTTGTTTGCATGAAATAAAAGGATTTGTTATTAGTTGTTGGTAAAACATGGGAAGAAGTACACACAATGCACTGTAGAATCACTGACGGTCGTAACTATTATGATTACTGTCGTGTTCTTGTAATTCAAAAAGCATCTATAGATTAGTATGCACTTTATGCACTCCAGTTGTGCACAACTTTAGCCAGTTTTTTCATTCTATTACCACATCTCTGCAAAATTTGCCCATTGAAATTCTATTATATTTTTGAGTTCTTCGTAGCAGGAAAGTATTATTTGACGTAGAAAGCAGCATCAGCATCGTTGCTAAACAGACTGCATTAAGGAAACCCGAGTTGCGTCAGATAAGAGAGCATCAGCAGCATCAACTTCCTTTTCATAAACTGAAGCATCATACAGTCCGTTAAGTTTTCCTGCTGATTTTGCCAATACGGTACAGTGTATGTACATAAAAACGGTTTTGGTGTGATCGTAATCAACATTTTGAGGATCATCAGTTCAGTCGTTAATAGATGAAAGTGCATAATTCATTTTGAAAAGAGGGAAACGTACATAGTACATACTCACAGTTTAAATTTACATTCATCTGTTTCTCGTGATGAGCAAAACAGAAAACTGTACGCAGAAGAGGCAAGACCACAAGATAGACAAGCAGAAGGAAAGGGCAGAACGGAGTATATACAGAAAGTTTGTGAGTGCCATCACAGGTAAATGAAATTCAGTTTTGGGATACTTTGTTGTCCATTTCACAAACTGAACCTAGAAATTACCATTTCAATTCAATGAAACGGCGAGTAGGCGGATAACTCGCTAATACTACTTGTGTACATGTACATATATATGTAATACGAAAGTTACCTTTTTTGTTCTTTCCTTAACTTTTCTATGAGTAGCTATCTGGAATATGGCTCCAGACTCAAAGAAGCCCACCAAGCAAACTTTAAGGGAGATTCTCCATCAGCGCCATGTGGCATGGTGGAATCATATGGACGAAGTTTATCCGGGTCTTTTTGTAGGCGATGAGTGAGTTGGAATAATGTCGTGCATGTGTATTATTATGAATAATTTATTCTGTTGACAAGATAATGTATGAAAAAATAATAATTTTGTCAGATCGGCTGCAAAAGACACGGCAGGATTGAAGAAAGCTGGAATCACACACATTCTCAATGCCTCCTTCGTTTCTTCTGTCAGTACACCTCTTGGCGTTAACACAAGTGCTCAATTTTATCAAATCAGAAATTTTAAATGCGAGTTTTTGGGAATTCCTGCCTTGGATATATTGGGGTTCAAAATTAACAGATTTTTTGACCAGGCAGCAGATTTCATCGAAGTGGCCTTGAATTCAAATGGTTAGTTTTACTTTTTGAAACAAGAGATATATACCTACGGTACCTAAGTATTAAAAGATAATTTCTTTCTCTGTTAATTTATTCATAGGGAAAATTCTTGTGCACTGGTAAGTTACATGTCACGTATGCATATCAACATTATCAACATAGGTATTTGTTTTGAGGATGTAGCAGAAATGACCTATTTTCTCTGTTTTATCTCTAGCTACATGGGAGTGAGCAGGAGTGCTACTCTAGCAATAGCTTATCTAATGATTAAGAAGAAAATGTCAGTTGCCGAGGCCCTAAAGCAATTAAGGTAAGCATACATACCTACTCAAAATGCTTTTCATTTATCCCGTCAAAGTAAAAAAAATGCCTGATAAGTTTTATACGTATCTACTTTATGCATGGAATTTTCACTTACTTCTTGACAGAACTGCTCGCAATGTTTATCCAAACGACGGATTTTTGGATCAGCTTTGTGAACTGGAAGTAAAACTGAAAGAAGAAAACTAGAATGAGATGGATATTACGTCTTCCGGGCAATTACTTACTCATAAGCTACATAACCAAAACGCAAAAGCACGCATTCTCAAACATATGTTGAGCTGAACATTCTTCATAATTCTTGTTGCGACAATGCCGACAATCAAAAATGACTTTTCTTTGCTGCGAGCTATAGCTGTTGTTTTGTAAAAACAAAGAAAGGAAACATTTATTGTTTTGACAGTCACTACTGCCGATGGCATCCATTTAATTGGTAGTGTAAAGAACACAATGAAACTTGTTGATGCTGAAATCAGTAAAAATGATAAATGTAGGTAATAATACTCGCTATACTCGTTGAGGTTGTCACTTTAACAAATATTATATTTTTAATGGTTTAAAACAGAATTTAGTTGTGGATACAGAACAACACTATCGCGTGGGTATGCACTTTATACACAGTGTATGATTATAAATCAGCCTTGTATATGTTAAGCTTGAAGCAAGTGCGCTTACGGCTACGACAAACGTTAAATATGCCTGTTATAATTGATGTGCATCTAATATGTTAAATGTGCACAACAGTTTATGTAAAATAAAATTGTGCTTGTTAAAGTCAATGATGAATGAGTACAAGAAAGTAAAGCCGGCATTAAATTTCTCTTCGAATCGTAATTTACGTTATACAAACTCATGCAAGGTAACTCGAAGAGAATTTTATTCATTTAATACATAAGATATGTCACAAAATTGTTAAATATGTCATATAATTTATACGATATAATAATATTGAAAAATAAATCCGTGAATGTTATAACATCTTCCGAATTTGAAAAACTCATTCGATTGCACTTTTTTCCGCTTCTTATGCTACCACTGAAATGTCTGTAGTGGAAAGTATGTTTCATTGGCCAAACTGAATGAAAAAGAAAGCAATGCACGATAAGCGTACTGATTAGGATAATCGTACAAACCGTACCTAGCACTCCTCCTGGAGTGTGCGGAACAAACAACGATGCAGTTTTATTAGAACTATCAATTCTAAAGTTAAACCTATTTGATGTATACCAATTTGTTATAAGCATAAATTTTTCATACTATACTGTTAAATAGAAGTACATGATTCTCTTGTTACCGTTGCGTGAACGTTATCAGTTAGCATATGCTAAAATGCCCCTCGATAAGAATAAAAAAACCAGTTGAAATTCCAAAGTAAGACTTTAACCTACTTCCATATTTCCACTCAAATTCATCTTAAGATTGATTTATTTTTCCTGTTTGTTGAGTGGTGTGTTAAAATATGATGTTAATGCGCGCTTGTCTAAAAGTTGACCTACAAAAACTGCTTACAACATTTTGTTACCGGATGCTAGGAATACTATTGTACATACATATACATGATTCATAAAAAACAGTGTGTAGCTTTCAACGTTACGTAGTTAAAACTGGTCAACATACAATTTACCACAGCGTGTAGTCGGTAGGTTGATCAACATCTCTACCTTCTGCATGGTCACACGTTACAAAGCCACAAAGTAATAAATAAATAGGTAAATGGACAGTTTTTATACAGTCCGAGTCATTCACTGAGATCCAGTTTTGAAGGAAATGTAGTATGCGCATGCAGTTGACCACTGCTAATAATGAACTGGCTATAAAATATCATATTAAACTAGCAATGTAAACCAATGACAGCGGGGAGAATAAAACTAACACGAAATATTTCCCTAAACTAGAGTAAGAAGAATCGTAACATTATTCCGCATAAAATAGCACTTTACGCTGGAATCTGGCCTGGTCTCGGTCGATTGTATTTGGTCCTGGCCTGAAAACGTTGTAACGTGTAACAAGCAAATTCTAAAGGTGGGGCACGAAGCGGTCATGCAAACTGTTTATTGACCATGAGAAATAAACGTTTCGTTGAAAGTAAAACAGGTCTGCCCTCTTCTTAGAAAGTAAAATGTCGTTGTGTGCATTGCATTAAAGTCCAACATAGTCCATGCTGCATTACTTAGATTACAAATGAACGTCACCCCTTTCAATACATACATACTAAAGTACACAATAGAAATATTGAATATGTATTTATGCTCATATCGTATGCATGGTGTAATGCAAACTGGCTAACCACAGCGATAAGCGGTATATATATGTATATGTATCACAAAACAAGTAGAAATTTTCATACCTTTAGAGAAAGTCATTTCTCTTTTCAATCGAGATAACAAAACGAAAGAGGAAAAGCTTCGTGTACGTGTGACTGGTTTTCCCTTTGACTCGGCAAATGTTTTATGCTGAAGACGCGAAATACAAAGAATATGCCACAAACGTCAGCCAACGAACACTATCACGTCGCATAATATCACATACACCAGAAAGGAAAAAGGAAGAAACATATATTATGTCGTGTATGTTGGTTTTTCGATTCCTTTTCCTTTTCTCTGTGTACACGGCGAGCTATTGACCGCGTGAGAGCTTTTTTCTCATGCACATTTATATGAAAACGAAAGAAAGTAGTTTTCTTGGATCAAACTAGAAAGGTGGGGAGGTACCATCATTACTGTTGTAAAAGTAACCAGGTAATAATAGATAAGGATGTAGAAGGCCAGTAAATTCACGTATAAAATTCGTCACTTACTACAATAGTGGCCTTTTCACTCATGAAAACCACAATGTAAATGTACGAGTCATGCGATATATGAGCCATAAATACCCTTTGCATGTTGCTACTCCACATTAGCGTACTAAACTGAAATAGGTAGTTAGTAGAGCACCGTTTTTTCAGCTGAATACTACGTTTCTCTGTGAAGGTGAAAGAAAGTAATCATGCCACTGCGGATAATTATATAGGTACATAGTACATTGTCACACATTTACTTTTAGCAGTCGTGTAAACAGACTTTGATCGAAAGGGTGGACTAACTTGATTTCGTTTTCAGCAAGTCAATGAGAGAGTGCTTTGATTTGTTAAAAAGGAGAAAGCTGGCTTAATATATTGTGTTGTAACCGTCACAAATCTACCTACTCATATACCTACGTACGTCAACGAATGTTTCACATATTTTTATGTGCTTATGCAACACAACCTGAATCGAAAAGCAGAAATAAGACAAAACTGTTTTCTCATTCATCAGTAACGTATACTGATTTATCCTAAAGATAGTCAGAGTTAAGTATAGATCACGGGCGAAAAACGTTAATTTAATGCAGATAGTAAATAACCAAAAATTGCATTTCTTCTGCAAAAGACTTTTGTTAACAAACAGTGAAAGTAGTGAGATAAAGTGAAAGTGAACAACATCACTTGTCATTATCATTAAATATTAGAAGAAAGAGTTATTTCCGCCGGTTTATAGTAACTTGAATTTTATTCGGGTTACATATACTTGAATTTCATTCTCCATTTTCCAAAGATTTACCAAAAAGTGAATTTGTTAAACTCCATGAGGAAGTACTCTCAGTTCAAAAGTATTCATACAGTTTCAGCAGATGCAAACTCCTAGACATAGACTTTTGTTGATTTTAGTGATATTGCTGATAATATCATTCACGTGCTTCAGATCACGTAATTTCTTAATTCGATAATACGTACACGTTACTGAATCTAAAAAAAATAAAGTTTACAAAAGTTATAGATGACAAAATAAAATCTTAATTTTCAAAACATTGTCGATATAGTACTTGTGGTTAGACTCAAAATGGCAAAAGACGACTTGAGAATCCAAATTAACAAAGTTCTTAATGATGAGAGCAACCCCAATTGGAATCATCTGGATCAAGTCTATCCGGGAATATTTATTGGAGACGAGTTAGTCCCCTCGCAATAAAACTGATTAATCTTTATCTAATATTTTATTTTAAATAAGACGCACCCAAGTTACACGGACCTTTTATCACACGTTTTACTAGATTTGCGGCAAAGGATATCGATACGCTCAAAAGATTAGGAATAACTCATGTTCTCAACGCAGCGTTTGTATCATCAAGAACGCATTACTACGACCATGGCATCGTGGATACAGATCCAGACTGGTATTCTATGAGGAATTATGAGGTTGAGTTTTTGGGCATCGATGCTATAGATAACCCAGAATTCGATCTTAGTCAGTTCTTTGAGGATGCAGCCGATTTCATTGATGCCGCAAGAAGTTCCAATGGTATTACTCATTGCGGAATATTATTTTATTATTATGTGCCAAAAATTGTATATTCCCATACTTCTCTTTTAGTGCGATACGAATGTAATTTATTTTGACTTTTAAAAATAATGATTATTTGTTACAGGGAAGGTGTTGGTACACTGGTAAGTGTTGTACTTAACTCTAAATTAATTATTGAAATGAAATGTTATGATAATGCTTAAGTGGTATAATGGAATGGTATAAATTTTACACAATATTGAAATTATACTTGTGACCCGACAGTTATGTGGGATTAAGCCGCTCTGCAACTCTAGTAATCGTTTATTTGATGATTAAAAAACATCTGCGAGCCAAAGATGCCATCGCATTGATAAGGTATAGTTGTCCCATCCAAATAAAATATTAAAGCCAAAGTGACTGTAAAGAGAATTTATGTATAGTCTTTGAAGATGACATGTTTGATCCATTTGCAGGGAGAAGCGTGCCATTTATCCTAACAGTGGTTTCATTGATCAAGTGATTGACCTGGAGCTCCAAATGCGGGGTTAATTTGTTTTGATATCTCTACTACTCTTCCAATGTCCAAGTTTTCATCTTGTCACTCTTTTTTTTTGTCGACCTTATCTACACGGCTAAGGATACGTAATAATAATAATGTTAAAATGTAACAACGTGGTATCTGTGAAAGACAACGAGCTATATGTTATTTGTGAACTCATTAGGGATATAATGTATTTCGCGAAGGGAAATGGTAATCGTAAGTAAAGACATGACTTGGGAGACTTTATAGACAGACACAGTGTAAACGATGATATTAATTTTACCAAATGCTAGAAGCAAACAAACTAGGTCCATTTTATTTCTACAGACATCCTTTTTGTATTTTGTCATTCTTTTGCAATGTATATACACTTGTAACTGAAATCCTACAAAATGCAACGAACATAACAGCAAAAATGTTTATACAGCTTAAGGAATTTTTTATTCCTAATTCCTAAATTTATGGATCTATTATAATATTGCAAATTGGAACACTAGCATTGGCGTAACTTATTATTCCAACTGTTGACTGTCTATAATTTAACGTTGCGTCATCAACAGATTCAATGTTATCTACCTACACAACTATACACATACGCACACTCATGAAAATATAAAAGACGTGTTTATGCCAATTAGTTAGAAGGCGATAATTCGGGTAACAATCCAAAAATCTCACTAATTACATGTCACACTTAACCTGAGATTTAAGAACCTTGAATTCGATTTGTACTATAGCACACATCCTGAGTATAATGATAACGTGTGTGCTTAAGTAACGTTTATCTATCGGCGTTGCCGACAACTTTGGCTCTTGAAAACCTATTCAGAAACTTTGATTTTGTAAAATAAAATCAAGTATATGCACTTTCAGAAGTATATTCAATATTTGCGTTTTTTGTTAGTGGCATTGATATAATTATTAAATGTTGGAACCGCCATAGACGTGCCATCCACTAATTGACAGTCAGAAGGTGGATACCCCACGCCATGTCATTGGCATTGTACCCATTCTGCAGCGTGCACCCAAATGCATCCATCCATGAACATAATATCCGTTTCTCTTCGGACATTTCGTGTTCGTGTTAGAAAGTTGAGTAAATATTTTCTAACGCCAACACCAACTGGGAGTCGACGACGATCGATTACGCAGCACATCTTGTACAACCTGAGAAGATGAATATGAAAAGAACTTGAAATAACCTGAAACCTGCTTTGAAGAGATTATAACCTAACAATATTGAACATTGCGCTTTCAACACCTACGCTTGTTAAAATTTAATACACATGTCAGTATTCACAGAGGTTTTATTCTGTCAAATATCATTGAATGCACCAAAATTGAGTCTAAAATATGTAAAAAATCGTTTATCATAATGTTTTGTCCCAGTGTCAGATGTGGGTCTTCAAAATTTTTCTTGTGACATGCAACGTACGTGCTTGAATGAATGAAGTATGCCAAAAAAGCTAGAGAAATTAAACATAATCTTTTTCAGAATTAAATAAACGCTGAACAATGGGAGCATACGAAAGTGACGAAGTAATTCAAACTCAACAGTATCAGACTGTTAACATCCAACTAAACCTACGTGTTTAGTATATGTCCTCGCCCATTTCCACCTATCTTAATCAATGGTTAATGGAGTAATAGAGTTCACCATAGACTTTTTGGAACAGTTCCAGTTGTCACAAGTAGTTGTGACCCCTCACACTATACATCATTTTAAAATTCCGTTCCGTTCTTGAGATACAACTATTTTTAACGTTGAAATTTGACTTTTTTCAGTATTGGTGTCTAAATGACCAACGGATCGTGTCAATATACATTTTTCATGGGATGTGATTAATATTTTACCAAATGCAGTCTGACTTTTCGGAGAATTTCTGGTTTGACCTATGAGGTTCCTACATGTAAGATTAACAACTGTAGGTGCCATCCTTTCCCCTACCGAAAACAAATTTTTTAAAAATTTCATTATCGCTCGGACAAGCAAATATCGGCTAGACAAACGGACGGACGACATAAAGATTAACATTACGTTAAGCATATATATGCGTTTGTCTCATTTTAAAGTGCTTGATTTGCATGTACAGTAACGACGGAGGTTTTTTCCATTGCTTTTTGTCAGACAAAAGTTTAGTCAGATTTGAATACATTCGCTTGTTTTAGGCACATGGCCAACAGAAAGCAGTCTTTTGTTGTAAATTTGTCTTCCACTCTTGCAGTGCTTACATAAACTGTTTTCTTGGTCGAAGTGAATTTACCATGAGTCAGACCATGTGCAAGCCATGTAAATTCCTCTTTACAGGATGAACACGTAATTATTGTTATATCAGCGCATTTTAACAGATTGGCTTTTCATTTCATTGGTAAAGGAACGCAGCTATACGCTTTATACGCTGTTAGGTACGTATACGAATTGGTGGTGTTATTCTGAGCAAAAACATAATAAAAACGAAATCCAAGATCTCATTAGAGACCCAATCAAAACAATGCATCGCATTATACAAATAATACAAAAGTATACATTATCGTAGTAGAATATGAATAGCTCGCCAAAGAATGAATGTTCAATCAAAGGGAGTTTAACAGAGTCTATGATTAATACATTTTTTCTGTAACATACATACATGTCTACATGCGTCAGTAGTCAATACCACAAAGGTAAGCTTGTTTTATTGAAATCGCTAGCTACTATAATTTGGAATAGGGTAAACTATAAGTAAACTAAATTTTCCATACTATTTCACAACATCCGATCCAATGAGCAGAATAACGGAAATGATCCTTTTTCACAATCTGGCCAAGAGGTGTTTAAAATATAAAAGAGCTTGTTTGATGCCTCGCCACATTCAGTTAGTTTCAAAATGTCGGAATATTGGATTGCTCTGAACATAATTCTATGAAGTTTGTCTACCAAATTTCATATTACTTGTAGTATAAATGTACAAAGCAAAGTTCACAGCAGTATACACTATTTTAACAAATATTTAATATTGAATATCAGAGAGGGAATTCGTTTTCGTAATTGTGATTTTCGTAATCTAACAGCAACTAATTGGTTTTA
>JAHZNE010007976.1:0-13398 GCA_027744055.1 Callyntrura sp. NNG-2020 | reverse complement strand
AATGGTATGCGGGTATTCGTGTGTTTTTCACGACGTGGGTATTCCCTCCACAACTACTCACGGTAATTTGCAGCAGGGGCTAACCAGAAGAAGAATACATTACGCTTTCAATTTGGATAATGGCAAATTTATTTACATAATTGTTTTTGCATCCATGAATTCCGCGATGCGTATGCAAATGGAGTTTCTACCTACTACTAACTTATGTTAGACACTTGTCCCAACCCTTGTATACGCAGTAGTCATCTACGCAGACTGCCATACACGCGTATACATGATACATTATTTATTGTAACGCGCATGCAATACATGATACGATGATTTCTGTATTTCAAATCTCAGGGAAAGCATAGTAGTCGTGGATCAAACACCCTTCAAGCAAAAGTAATTTCTTCCATGATTTTTGTCATGTCAAGGTTTTCTTTAGCTGCATACTGTAGATTTGGGAAATTTTGTACCTCTTGTAATCCTTCCATTAAAAGCAATGCTAAAAATGAGCTATATATAACTTAATATTCCTACCAAGTATATCATTGTCAGTCTATGATCTATTGGAGTGTTAAGCTGAAACAGTCGTCATGTTTTACAAAGATGCCATTCTTTTTGGCATTGCAACATGAATATTTATTGAAGTGCACACATAAAAACATGTGTGCAGTTGTAAGTTGTACTTTACACTTCGTGGAAGGCCTTGGACGTCGTGTGCGTGTAATATTTTTTATGCAGTCAGTTTTCTTCGTAGTGCTTAATCATAAAGTGAAGAGGAGAATGTGAGACGAAAGTGCATTTCTTTCATGAAAATACATGCTACGTTTCTACAGTTCTCATATCCCACAAACTTTTTAAAAGCAGTTATCACGAAGTCAGAAAAGAATACCAATGCATGTTATATAGAACCAGATATAGCACACATCTGAACTCTGAACGTAGCAAGTAGAAATGCTGTCATATATTATGTGCAAATGATAAAATGAGGTGAAACTTACTAAATTGGTGGAGGGTGTATAATATATGCCTGCAGCTAAAGTAGCACTCGTTGATTTTTATAATGACCACGTACTTCATTGTCACGTTACCCTACACTACATAAAGCAGTTGGTGATGTAAATTTTTACATTTGCCAGGTAAGAAACACGTTTTTCAAGCAAACGTCCACGTTTTCCTATTTTTATACGTAGAGCAAACTAATTTCCTAACTAATTATCAAATTTTCAATAAAATAGCTGAGCCCAGCAAATTAAACAACCGCAATTAGATTCACTCTGCCGTAGCAAAAAGACGCAACATTAATATCTCTGCTTATTACATTCGTGATCTTAAAAGACGCATCATCAAAATAGCCAGACTAGGCTACCATAATCGACAAAAAAAGGAACTAAAACTACTTCATTAGTTAACGTCAAATTTTAAATTCCTCTTTTTGAAGAGAAATCCAGAGGCGATTTGGCGTGCGCCTTTTTAATGGTATAATTGTATAGAATTTTGAACAGCTTTAAAACGATTACACAGCAACATGTCTTGCCATAGCAGAGCTAGAGAAGACAACGCTGCATGTCGCTGACATGGCAGACAATACACTGTAACCATTTACTACAATAATCTACTTCTACTCCGCTTCTACGTAAAGCCAGTGTTAGGAAAGTTATAAGCACTTACCCTAACTTCAAATCTGTATATATGTATATGAGTTTGTATTTGTAACCACATACTTGCTGGTGTAAATGGGTGAAATTTTGAGATACCATTTTTGGATGGTGGTGCGTATCTACCCACATCTCTTAATTTCATTTCAACACTTGAGAGAATCTCTCCTCTTATCCTGAGAAGGGGAGGGAGAATCAAATGTAGTTGGCATGATGATACTTAACTGGCAAGTAAACTACTTAACTTGCTTCTTTTCACGTGAGTCACTTTCTCCTTATTGTCGTATGTGCTTACGTATCTGTATATATCTGGCGCTGTGATGGAGTAGCATCTACGCAAAAATGGTGCAATGCCATGTGCCATAGTTCCATGTGGCATAAAAATAAGGAGGGAATAATAATAATTCCTCCTGGATGTGACTAGAACAATTACTAACATTTGTCATCGTGTGCAAGGCTTTACTGTGCTTTCTTCGTGTCAGCAGCACCACCACTATTGCCACCGCAGGAACAGCATTGAACAAGATGGTAGGTTCGTAGGTAGTACTTATGTATCATAAACAAATGCCCGTTTTCTTATTATTGGTATTCCCTTCTTTTTACGACATTGTTTTAGCTAGCTAGCTGATACGATCCTATTAAGAAGATAACAATGATGACTGGGGAAGAAACCAGTGGCCTGTATCCATCACTTATTTTCTTCCTTGGACCATTTCATTCGCATTTTTTTTGTTTTGTTCAAAAGTTGTTGTACTATAAATCTGTAACGTATAAGTGGGTCTTTGTTTGCTCGCCAACAATTTTTTTCTCTCTTGAACCATCTTTACAAAGATAAATACTGTCACTGGCCCATGGTTATAATAGTATCGTTTCGTGTCTGTGTGCTGCGTATCTTCTTCATACTCAACTACTTGGGAAGAGAAAGTGTGTACCATGTAATAGCGTGTTTTGCCTTAAAGGACTACTTGCTAACTTTTGTAGAATTGCCAGATGATAACACTAATAATGCATATGTCATGATTTCTGTTAAATTGTCACAGTGTTATATACAAATAATGTACAGGTCTGGACTTTTTCAGAGCTCCGTCTGTAGTGCTATCTGAAAATATACCAACAAGTTAAAAAAATCTATGATTGACTTTAACATTTTCGGCTTATTAAACATTATTGTAATGTGCTTCTTTGTTTTTATAGCTGCTATTTTGTTATGTATGTACCTTGTGCAATTCTACCATTTTTCAGTGTCATTCCCAAATCTTTCCATTTTATAAAAAAGTTATTGTAGCAAAGTAGCAAGCAACAAACAAAACGTGACAGCTAGAAGCCACGGGGAACTTAGAAGTTGTCTTCATTCGCCGTTGTTAATATTTAACATTTTACAATCGCATCATTGCTTATTGAATATGTTTGTAATTCCAACACATAGTGTGATAATACATATTGAAGATTTGGAATAAATGAAATTAAATCGGAGCCGGAGGCCTCCAGTAACAAATGCTATAATAATGTGCAGTGTATTATGTACTTTGGCGACATTGTATGTTGTAAATAGATATGAATGTTGGGTGTTCTTACGAGTTAAATTAACCTAGTTGCAATTGGGCGATATGCGTTAATGTTTTCGTGTTCTTGGTGCTATCAGCCATGCGTTCATTCACAATATAAATAAGCTAGTTATCCATGGATGAATTCTTTTAAGAGTTAAGCAAACTCAAAAATATATCTAAAGTATCTAAAATAAAAACGCTGGAGACATTATTGCATTTCGGTTGAATTTAAATCACGACGCTCGCTCAGGAGAAGCAATGAAACAAAACTATTTTTAATTCCTTAAAGGATAATTACTCGTCGAAGCCAATAGTTGAATGGTTGATGCTGCACATTTACTATTGCATATTTAAAAAAACACTTTTCAATTACATATACAGTCAACAGTTAAAACGAACCATATGAATTTTTATTTCGCAACAGGGTGCTATGATATTTTATAAGTGTTTTGACAATATGGCACAACTTGTAAGACATTTATGGCATTTTTGTTTGCTGCTACATTGCCGACAAAGTTGTCTAAAGAGTGGCTACATAAATGTCTAACTAAAATTGGTAAAACCATTGCATTGACACTCTGAATCAGTTAG
Organism: Callyntrura sp. NNG-2020; assembly: GCA_027744055.1. Lineage (NCBI taxonomy): Eukaryota > Metazoa > Arthropoda > Collembola > Entomobryomorpha > Paronellidae > Callyntrura > Callyntrura sp. NNG-2020. Next base: position 9,617 of record JAHZNE010007976.1, on the reverse strand, counting down.
TTATTATGAGCTTGGCTATAACAATTTTTACATGCAAATCTTTTTAGTAAATTAATATAACCGATTTCTACGAAATCTTGTAAGTATAAGCAGGCAGGCTCGGAAATAGTTTGCTACTTTGCTATATTATGAATGATAACAAAATGCCTGACAAAAGCAGGAAACCTTGCTAATTTTTAGAAAGAAAGTAGACAGTTGTGCAAATTCACAGGCAACTGACGTTGGGTAGTAGGGTACAGTACACGTGCTTAGTATTTAAAGTGAATGCCAGGGAGCGAATCCGACTTTATGAATTTTAAACATTTACACGAAGGAAAAAGAGTGCTAGGAAAGAGTGAAATGAAAACAAACACGTTTTACCATCAGACGTCACTTCCAGCCTTAGGTGAATAATTTCATACGTTATTGGCATTGAAAACGGAATGGCCTTTTCAAATTTACATTTGACTTCCAACAACAAACTTTACCGAGGATGGGTGGAAACATTTTTTTAAAACTTTTCAGCAATTCCGCCGAAAATGCCAAAATGATGGCAAGGATACACTGGCAAAAATAACCGCGTTTCGCACCATATGTATGAAATTTAAATTGTGACGTTGATGTGAGTAAAGAAAGGCAGGCACAGCTTATATTACGTTACATAATATAAAATATATTTCACACATCTAGAGTAATAGTGTGATAAATAGTATCGAAATACTTGGTGATAAAGACAGTCGTACAATACGAGTACGTGTTTCAGCATGAATCATATCGCATAGGTACATATGCCATTTCTTCGAGATTAAGCATAGAACACTGTAAAATGGCGATGCACTTTGCGGCTCGGTATAAATAATTTTCATAAAACCCTGAGCAAATGTTGGATTAACGACAGTGTAGTCGCTTAAAAATAGCGTTCCTTATCCTTACTCTCTCTGTCTACGAAATAGATTAGTTGTTATAGCTAAAGTAAAAAACGAATGACTATAACTTGGTTCAATGATACATACTTAAGGAAAGTTGGATTAAAGACGAAAAAATCTAGCTCATCTTACAACGATATTGAAATAACTAGACTTTCTCTCTATATATTCTTCACACAAAAAATATTGGATCTAGCAGGAACGCTAATAATAGTAAAATATGGCGCCTATCTACGTAATCTTCTTAAATAGGCAATAATACAAAAAGGCTGTTTTGTATGCTTCACATTTTCACAAACATGGTACTTGAGTGTGGAACATTGTGCAGAAACATGGAGGTGGTGGGGAAATTGTACGCTTTTTTTTACATGTACTGCTGCTGGTAAATAGTTAACGCAACGATGATGATTGCCACTTCTTTGCCAAATCAACTTGAAAGCCTACAGGAATCCGTTACCCCCCGCAATAACATACCACTTGGGCTTAATAATATTATTTCTAGTGCAATCTAGTACTACTTCGCTCTTGAATTTTGCTGGAATTTTGTTCAACAGCATTTTGTAAGATGTATTCCACATGATCTGAACCTGAACTTGTAAATATGCAAGAGAAAAACGACAATGCAATAACGAGACACGAGAAAGAGGCTAAGATATCGTCCAAATGTTCTTCGTTTTAACTTATGGACGTTCACGTAGAAACAAGTATTCTTGAAAATCACGTTAAGTATGGCAGGGTTCTTCTCGAGTATACAACAAAGTAGCCTGGTCGTAACAGGAAGACTGGCAGTGGTGATGATGGTGTATATACCTCTCGTAAACAAACTCGTAACATGACTCCAAAATTTTCGCAATCCGACTCTATATTAACCTACATACATATATATAAGTATGAGTAAATGCCCATTTAAATTAGACCTGGCAAGAGGAAAACTAGAAAAATATGTATGTAAGTTGGTCGTGTCGCTGAGTATCATTTTTTTTGCAACGCCGGCTGTATGTAACTCCAGAAGAAACCTATTTTGTGTTTAAAATAGAAAGTTAAGTGTGTGCTTACGTACAATAGCGGCAACAAAGACAAGAGAAAAAGAGAGGAAGAGGTTTCATCCAAGTGAATTGAGCTCTTGTCTAAGAAAGGCCTTTTGTTTCTGAGAAAGAAAAGCACACAAAGCTTTCGCGAATAGAAATTCTGTTGCATTAAGGAAAATGTAAATCCTATCTATCTATCCCTGTCATGCTCCTTCCCTCCTTTCGTTGTGTCTCTTCCTCTTTCTTCTTGTCAAATTGCCCCGGTCGTCAACGTCCGGTCTCTATATTTCCAAATACTCAAAATTCGTTTATATAGCGGTACACTGCCAACTTGGCCATTTTACGCCAGCTGCATTCTTAATCATAATCATCGACCTCGAGAGCACTCTTGTGAATAGCAGAAAATTAACAGAAGTTACTCCATCAGGAAGAATCCTGTAGAATCGTGCTGAACTACTTGGAACTGATATTCCACATATGTATATATGTGCGATATACGTTATACATCGGAAGCACTACTAGATGCTGGTAGCTAATTTTTTAGGAAGATCATTGCTCTATGAAATGTGACCAGCCAACCGTTAAGGAGGAAATGTTTCACTTTTTTCTGGGTGTGTGAATGCATGCATATCTCTAAACTCTGGGTGGTCGTTGAATGACTGCTTTATAAACGGCGTCTTTTCGCACGAATCTTGTGTTCGATGATGTGTGTGTAGAGTCGCACCAATCTGCGTTACGTGTTTATGCATTAGGTGTTGCTACTGATACTAACTTGTAGGTATATCCGAATGTGTTTTCAGCCATAACGACACATAATGTGCACTTGCTTATCTTGGGTGGGACACCGGCTCTCTCACAGGGACGATAGGAGCATATCATATATGTATTTGTATGTACAAACATTTCTCTTACACAGTAAATTAAGCTTCTGTATCACCCGCCGTAAAAGTAATAAACACTATAATAATAATAATGGAATCACTCACATCAAGTACATGCAAATCGTATCATTTTCTTGGGCCATCGGCGAAACGAATACTTTCTTCTGTCGTGTGAAACGTGAGCTACTTTTGTCAGCATCGTCTCCTTTCAAGCTTATCTTGGCTTTACAAAATAATACACAAACAAAATTCCTTAGGCATTGGCATTCAGATGCCTCTGATCTAACTGGTTCCTTTTATATATCCTATTTCCTGACTCCTTGCTTTTCTATAATATTTGTAGACGCATAAAAGGGTGAAAAAAAACATGTCAGATATCAGTTCTCGCAAGTTACTACTCTACTCTCCTTTAGGCTGCAAATAAATCTTTGTAAGTGGCTCTCATCCTTTTTATCATTTTATTCGCATATCTTTTCTATCACTCAGCTAATAGTAAAAATAGTGTGAAAATGAAATCATATGGGCGGACAGCGCCGCAATCTTTTACAACCTTTCGTAATAAGCTCAATCAAACTAATATATCTCTTGAGATGTTAGCGCTGTGGACATAAATGACAACCTTATATGCCCTATCGTCACAAATACATTCGTTAATGTGGCTATTCAATTTACTATTTTGGGTGCCCATGTCATTTCTATTTACTAATACAACGACGTGCGCTAGCTTTGAAGAACTGGGACTGAAAGATAAGCAAAGACTGGTGTACTTTAGCATTAAATTATGAAATAAGTTTTATCATCTTTGCACGCCACAGCAGGGAAAGTTGTTTAAACTTGATTGCTAAGTACAGCAGCCAACAGCCCAGATTAATCCATATTAGAGGACAGGAAGTGTAAATAAAGAGCGGCGTGAGCTTCAAACATGTATTAGAAAAAAATCCCTATTCCATTCTCTCTTACTCATCCTTCTTTAAACACAAAGAGCCTGCCATCAGCAGGTGAACCCATATTTATGTAATGCCCCACGGACTCCAGTTTGAAACAAAAAGGTGGCTGTCTTGTTTGAAGTGGGGATGCTGGTGTCACTGTCTGCATGAATGTTTCTACTAAAGTACGCTAATGTGAGCAGGTACACACATTATAAATATAGTATCATCATTACGAGAAAGAAAAAATTGCCTTTTAATGTCACCACCATATAATCACATCTTTTTTCCATTATAGAAAACGTAACTTCAGAAAATTGCACGCGGCAAAGTTTCATCGCGGAAAGTAGCGAGATAACATCGGCATGAATGAAGTGAACAATAGTGTAATACTTAATGCATTTTTCTTGTTTGTTCCGAAATTCTTCAATGGCTTGAAGAGGAAAACTAGGCATCGATGATCACAGATCACGGCATGACGAGCAATACGACACAGTGTGTCGTACCTTTGGCATAAATACTTGTTTAACTCCGGGCACCTAGGTTACCAGATAATATAAATAATATGAAAACCTGCCCAAATCTAAAGTCAAGTTTCACTGCTCACAGGTATTTACTGCTTCCCGAATACCGCCAATGGTGGGGGCGTACGCACGCAAACAACGTCGTCATCCATCCAATACAAAACCAAATTCAAAATAGTTGTCTTACGTCTTTTACATCCAACATTTAATTTTCCATCATCAAGGCGGGGGTCCGTAGGCGTTAACAATATCAACAGTCTAAAACGGTTCAGTAATTTTCTCGCCGTTTTTCCATCACAAGAAATGTAGCAAAGTACCCCAAATTAAAAATGCTTCCCAGCGACCTTTCTTCCCTGTGCAAAAACTATTTTATGTACATACATACATACATACATTGATCAAAATTTCCGTCGGAAACTTATAGACAGAGGGAAAGGTTTGATATATGTCTACTATGAAAAGCAATGTCGTGAAATATTTGGCTTTGTTAGGTAATTAGATCCGGCCTAATTACCGTATATTATGTTAGGCAAATTGCTACTAATACTTATACTGGAAGCTACAATGCTTGAGAATCGAGCAGCGATGAGAAAAAACGGAAAGTGTAGTGGCACTACCGTTTTCAGCATCAACACCCACCCAACTGCTTTCGCGAAGAGAAGAAGTTGACGTCATGTATAAACGTGAAAACGTCGTTTTCTTGACACGCACTTTGGTAGGAGACGATGATGCGTTGATGTTGTAAAACGGTTAAGTCATTATATGTACATGGTACGGTAGTTTCAAGAAGTCGGTAAAATAAGCTGTTTGATGTTTATAAAAAAAGCAAGTATATGACTATTATTTTGAGTAGTGTTGAATGGTAAAACGGCAAGGCGGAAATAAGCCACATCACAACACATGTGCATCCTATTATTACTGCTTGTAAACAGAGCATTGTACAAATTTCAAAGAAATTGTGGGATGGATTTTTGTAGCCAGCAGAAAAGTCAAAGTGACATAAGTCATAAATTTATTTCCATATTTCTCTCATGTCGAAATTTTTCACTTCTGTTATGCTTTTTCTGGGTCTCCTCCTCTCTTGAGAGAAGTCTCTAAGAATACCATATGAACGAGCTTTCATTTTTCAGAACGCCATATTATGAAAGATTGAGGAGACAAGCACAGCCAGCAAAAAGGAGGAGAGAAAGTGGAAAAGGTGAAAGTGCCGTCAAAGGAAGTATGCAGTCATCCTTTATGGCATTACCAACAATAAGGTGCTCCTGTTGAGCTGTTTTCCGACGTTAGCTTAACGAAGAAAGCAGGAATATACGTGTACATACTCATGTAGGTATATAGGTGCTTTGACTACAGCATTAAACTTGTGACTTGTGCAATTCCACTGTTATATTTGTTTTATCATGCATACCTGCAAACAAATCGTCTTTAAGATGCGGCATATTTATGAAGAAATTTCCCTTAGGTTCTGTGACATTATTTCCATGTCAATCCCTGCCACTATTGGAGTAAACAGTATGTTATATTACCACAACGCGCCTCTAGTACCAACAAATTCTTAAGATGTTTGATATTCCACAAAACTCCCTTCTTTGAATGTAAAACCCTAGGGAAAATTTCAATTAGACGGGCTTGCCTTTCTTTATATAAAAATATCTGGATTTTCCGTCACAGCAGTTTCACAACTCCCCGTTTCATTTCCCATCCAAGTACTTTATTACTTTTATTCATATTACCATATGCCCTACAAACGTGCGCTCGCTTAACAATTATGATCCCTTATACGTGGGTATAATTATTACAAATTTTACGATTTATCTTGTCATAAAGTATCATACCAATCTGTGCGTAACTCGTATCAGATTTAGCACTGATCATTTGTATTGAATATTTATATTGCCTTCTGGGAGGAAATCTACTAAAATTCTGAACTAAACTAGTACGTTATTTTCCAAGCAAAATCCAGTATAGAGTAACTTATAGGCTGTTTTGTTACTACTTCAATAAAAGGTAATTTATGCATGGCAATAACTCTAATGGCTTGACTTTAGCAAGGGAAAAGAACAATTAATTTCTTCCTTTGAGAACATCACAGCTTCGTGTCAGCAGGCACGAATGGAAGATGATTTTTGAGAAAAGTTTCAGGAAAAATTACCACGCACAACGCAACGCAATCATAAGCAAGACCAATTCCATACAATGTGTCAAAACTAAAAGGCTCTGTTTCGAAACAACTCGAAGCGTATCTGAATGAATGCATCATTGCTTTTCACGTATTTCATTAGAACCAGAAATAAAAGTGATTGCTGCTATAAAGCAGAAAAATAGTCATTTTGAAGATTGCTTTTCAAATTGAAGTTATTCACCCATTGCGGAGCTTCTTTGTGCTTCTGTAGTCAATTGAAAGTTGCTATTAGTCAGAAGTTTAAGCTTTCGCCAAACTGATTGCAGCTGATCCGAAATATGGTCTAGCTTTTATTTTTCAAACTTTTCCGAGTATATTGTACATTAATATATAGCAAAAGCGTTTTTCTTCCTATGTGGTTTTAATTAGTATACCAGGAATGTAATTAAAGTTGAAAATTCTTTTCTCTGATGAATAAATGAACATAAAAGTTTTCTAAACATAAGATTAAAATGGTCAAAAACATGGAGACTTTACTTTTAAGCCGCTGTGTGTTAAGTAACACTGTTCTGTTGTCTGAGTGCGGTGAAAGTTTGCCTTTTCACAAGGCTTGGGAAGGAAAGGACACGTATAATTGGTTGACATTATACCTAGCAAGTACTTTATCCATTCGTAGTGGTTCGTCAATTGACATGCCGTAGTATAATATAAAGTTGTTGTGGTCTTTTGTTGACTTTTCCAGTGGAGTTCGCTTGACATTAGCCTACACATTAGATGTCCCAACTCCAAGCCACTGTAGAAATAAGTCTACACCATATCATATTGTTCTATGGTTCCATTATTTATGCTTCTCAGTTTTACTTCTTAGAATAAGAGAAACAGCTAGAGGAAAAATATTTAAGGAAGGCAAATAAACAAAAGAGTATAAACACAAAAACGAAGGTTCAATGCTCAACGCGCGTATGGTGGTTATGCTAGTCGAATGATATAGTTAAGCCGCTATTATGTTGTTTGTGTAATAAATATGTCACAATATTATAAAAATGGAAACAAGGAATAACGTTGGTAATTAGGTCATTGACTTTAATTGTATACATGTGCGGACGTTATTTCTTCTTTCGGTCTGTTTTGAATTAGCCTAAACCATAAAATTTCATTTTTACATCAAACCAGCTTCAGATTTGAATTCTGAAGATCCGCTTGTGCCTGAATTGGCATTTCGTTTACCTACTTGCCTAGGATCAGTTCAATAAGAATCTATGTGAGCAGGGGGACAAGGCATATTATACAAAGTAAAATATTTTCCGGAGCTAGAAGATGCGGAAGAGTTTCTGGCGTACTATTTTATGCATCATATGCGATGTCTCATCTAAAAGAATTTGTTGGTCTGTGTCGGATCTTCTCTTTCTTTCAGCTACGTATTTATCCTCGTATTTGCGGGAATTGTATAGCTTTGTAACTTGTAACTCGTACGGATAGATAGTGAAGGAGAAAATAATTATACTTATTCTGTTCATATATCATAAATAACGATCTTAACCAGTTCAGTTATGTTTCTAGACAACATTTTATTTCTACTCAGGGAATTAAAAAGGAAATGTAATATAGACTAAAGAAAGCGGATAATGGCATGACGCAAAAGCGCAGGGTGCAATGAAGATTAAATTGCTATGAATAATCATTACGCTTGTTCCGTTCCTGCTTTGTTGTTTCATATTATATTGTTAGCGACGTTCGAGTTGCATTAATAAGTATGTGACTGCTGTAAAGAACGTCACCGGTGCAGTTAAAATGACTTGTATATATGTTATATATTTTTTTATATTATTCGAAGAACCCATCTTCGGACTCGATCTGAAGACTGAACTTGTCTATGTTGTCGGCTGGTGAAAACAGAATCTTGAAATTCGATGTTGTTTCTGAGATAGTTTGTTTACAGACACACCGACAGACAACTATTCAATCGAAGTAACATCAATTATGTACTGAAGCACATAGAAGTTAATAACAATAGTGTCAAAATAATATGGCTATTTTTTTTCTCGCTGAAACAAGTGACGTAATATTGATGTAAGAAATACCAATATCATATCAAGCAACTATCCACGTACATAAATTTCAAATACATAACAGTTTGTTCTACAGTTCGATCTCTCCGACCCTGGGCTGTCCTGTACTCCAACCGCGTGTTAGAGCCAGATACTGAATTGTAGACACCAATTAATTACAGTATAAATTATGAACACCTGAGGGCGTATTTTAATAAATCACGCTTATAAATTTAGGTATAACATTATAATGTGATGTTCTATTATTGAGTGTATGCACCTCCTGGTACAGTATTTCTTTAAATGGTAAGGTTAACTGCAGTTTCTTTTTATTTTGGTTGCACTGAAAACTGCATGTAAATGATTTATTATGGACGGTCTCGAAAGACTTACGTAATATTAAAATTATAGTTTACAAAGTCTACATTATGGGGGATGATATGCCGTGATTTAATGAACAGTTTTGTTTGTAGTAAAATACAGGATTGAAGATATTTGCAATTAAGACTTATGCACTTAATTAAATAACCGAAATTTAAGCAACATCCTCAGCAAGACATGATTACGTAGAAAAGTTTGGTGACCCGTACATCTTAATCTCTATTTTCCACATTTTATTTCCGTTGGAAAAACTTGGTGAGCAAATTGGATTACTAAATGTGATTTTGCGTATTGAAGTTAACTTTTTACCAGTTAAAGGTAAAAAAGCTTCATATTCTTAATATAAAGTTTCATGGTTTACAAAATAAAATCATTACCAGTAGCACAAGGTTACAACAAGTATTGTATGGGTAACATTATAACCTATTCAGTTGTACCTCCTTCCACTTCAGATGAGCGAAATGGAAAACAAACTGAGTGTTCAAAAGTTACCATTCAAATTAGATTCTGTTGCTCCCAGGGGACGCAACACCAGACAGTGTTCCCACTCCCTACCCCCATCCTTACATTTAAAGGAAAAGTAGGAAATGGACAGCACAAACAGTATTGAATTTCTAGACAAACTGTGTATAGTAGATACCAACAAACACGACCACAATATACCCAAGTTAAAATGGCATCACTAACAATAAGAGCAGTGGAAAAGACAAATATGTCACAGAACAATCACCATCATTAAAATGGGTGTCATTTATTGTTCCAGAGCAAATAATTAATTTTCCAGAGAATAAAATTATTTTTC